>JAIPRN010000568.1:0-77517 GCA_025469175.1 Geopemphigus sp. TES_GeoC_2020
TACTGATGACGAAAAGTGGATCACTTACAACAACGTCAAGCGAAAATGGTCGTGGTCGATTCACGGTGAACCAGCGTGTACAGTAGCTAAGATAGGATTGCCAGTGAGTTTGCTGCGTGTTTGTGTGATTGACAGGGTCCCATTCACTCTGAGGCGCTCACCTATAGCCAAACTATTAATTCGTAGATAATTATCGTAAACCACAATCGGGAAGGGACTATAAAATAAGTAAAATAAAATAAAACAACCAATCGGCCACGAGTGTGAAAACGAATTCGTCGATACGGATGAAAAAAATATCGAAGTTGATCGAAAAACCTACTCATTTTTCGCTTCGCTCGAAATCGACAAAACACGCGGAAGTATATAAAATTTGTTTAAGGGTCGCGAAGTAATATTATCGTAAACTAATAGGTTTTTGTAGGTCACAAATACCTAAAGGATCAACTATCAAATTCAAATCACCCTTGACTCGAATCCTTTTTGTAAACATCCTCATTTTGTGACGTTTTTTACACGTCATATCACTTTTCGCTAGCCGACATCTTTTCCGTGATGTCTGCACTATCGCAGCCGTTACTACTGCTCTCGGCAAAACTCGACGGGTTCTTGGACAACGCCTTGAAAACCTGCTCTAGTATAGGCTCCGACACCAAGTCCCGCAGTGTCTCCACTGCTTTGATGGGTTCGTCGAACATGGATACTGCGTTGAGCACATGCTTGACAGTCTGTTCTGTATCGCCCTGTTGCAAATACAACTGGGCTATTTGCCCCTCTTGATAAATGTACTGGTTCACTTTCATATCTTCCGGGGACACCGTCTTGTCCATTTGGTCCATCTGGGCCGCTTGTTCTTGTTTCTTGATCGTCATTTTACGCTGGTTCGACTCGAAATTCGAGTCGCCACGGCGTTTCCGGTCGGAGTAAAAATAGTAGCCCACGAAACACAAGCTCGCGACACCCAACGCAACCGCACCGATCACCGTCTTCGACATTCCGGTCGTTATAGACGCAAACGTTCGTGGGTTGTCGTTATTCTCTTCACAAGCTGTCGTCCTGACGTTGCGATTCATTCGGCAGTGTATGCTAGCAAAATCGATCCGTAGGAGAAACCGTGCGAATATACTTTTCGCCACGCCGTATGAAAAATAATCGGCGGAGAGAAGAAAACGACGCGAATAATTCCTTTTTGAAATTGATTTAAACCTTATTTTCGCACAGTATAAACACGTGATTAAAATAACGAGCTCTATAGAAATTATCGCGTATATATATTATATTTAATTATATAAAGCCAGCATTCATCACCATGATATTCGAAAAAAGTGTTGTTTTTATTAATTTAATATACGAACGTTTGTCGCGCATGTTTCTGATTTAATCTCATTTTTACGATAGTAATTTATCTATATAATGTTATTTATATATTTTCGAAACAACTTAATGAACAAATAACGACTAAAGCATTTAGTTTCTAATGTAAAATAAAAATATTCAATCGACCGACGTACGGTCATTTCATATGTATGTATGTATATGTATATTAATATAATAAATGTATATTTCTTTAAATAAGTACTTACATTTTACAGTTTATCAATTAATTACGTAAATTTATATATATATTTTTATCATCGCAGTTTTAATTATGAAATCAGGTGTTAACTTAATACTTCCTTCCATACTATACTGCGGGTATGTCGAGAATTTTCATTTGGAAGATGGACTTTTAACGTAGTTGGTCGCTTAACTTTAGAAAATGCTACATATAAAATGCCATGCATGAAGAGCGGACTGGACTTTAAGTCAACCCCAACAGATTCGAATGTTTGAATTAATAATAAATAATAATTATTAATTATAATATATCAATTACATACATTTTTATATTATTATTATTTTCGAGGTGATAGTAATAATATTATAATATATAATATTATATAATATCTATATATTATTATAATATAATATAAATATATATTATTATATAATATAATATTATATAATTTCTATATATTATTACATAAAACGTTTTTGAAAATGGTCGATATTCGATTGTCTGAAAACACGGATAAAACGACGTTTTCTAACCTACCTAACCAGATCGATTTATCGCCCTTGAAATCCCCTGCATACTAAATTTCGTGAAAATCGTTGGAGCCGTTTCCGAGATTCAGATTATATATATATATCCCAAAGTTAACTTCTAAATATTATACGAAAAATGGTTTTCACCAAATTCCATTATTATCCGAACAATATTTGAAATCTTCGTTAGTCCTAAAGTAGTAAATGTACAGTTTTTTCGACAATTTAGGTTAACCCGAATAATTTGTCGTGCTAAAATAATGATAATCGAAACGTTTCCATACGGAAATTCTTGGAATTCTTCTTGCAGGATGTGTCCAGGAAGTAAGTGTAAGTGTCCTTGTCCGCTCGCTACTGGGACATATTATAGTTATAAATATCCGGATTTCATTTGCGTTCGCGATTCGTATTTTGAAACTGAGCGATTTGGGATCCGATTTAAACGGAATACGCGATCGAAAATAATCGAAAAACCGTAGCGAAAGTCGCGTGTCACGTACGAGTTCGAACACAATTTATTTACGCGGTGGTCGATACTTATTGTTTCGCGATCGATCCGGATTGAAAGTCGAAAACGAACGCCAATTTTATGTTCGCGGGACTTCCGGGACAACGTCCCCGTACATGAATATTGTATTCGTATACGGTAGCTAGCGAGCGGACGCAAAAAGAAAAACGTTAAAAAAGAAACCGTCATCTCTCGCGGTCGATCGCAAGTAAAGAGACGGAAAAGCAGTTTCGATCGAGCGTACGACGTTGCGGACAAAAGATAAAAATTCGAGAGATTTTCGAAATCCAGTAAGCCGTTTGAATAATTTATCGCGATAAATCACGGTCCGCGTGGTTTCCCCTATGATTTATAGTCCAGTTTACACATCTAGAGAACTACAATTTTACTATACCTATCTCTCATCGAGAATATATTTTACGAGCACCGGCGCTATATATACATAGATTACGACAACCGTGACGCGTGGTGTACCGAACGGAATATGAATCCGAACCGGCGCGTCCGCGTTACTATACGCGATGTATTCGTGTTACGGCCTAACGTGTGGTTTTTTTTAAAAGAGTCGCGCGCGACCCGCGATTGGTCCGAACCCGAAGTTTTAACGACGAGACATGATCGATCCGGTTTTTTCCCTACCGCGGTTTTATAGAATAAGCGCGCCGCACGACGTAGTCGTTCCCTGTCGTGGCGCCACCACGTCACTACTTCGGCGCGTACGTTCGATTCGTAAATAATATCCCTTGCTCGATCGGGGCCGGGGGTACGCGTGTTTCGGACGCCGTGTTGTCGAGTGACGGGAAACAAAGACGGTCTCGTCAGAACACGTTCCGCGCGGCCGTTAAATACGGATCGTAAACCGATTACTCGCACTCCGGCGCCACTTTTCCCGATTTTTCGTACGGAATATTTATTACGTGGGTTATTCGTGTTGAACGCGCGCGCAGCTCGGCAGTAACGCGGCCATAGCCGGCGATTAACAATTAACAACGGCTTAAGATACGATGATGGACACGGAACAAGAAACGGTCGTAGGAGGGGAAAAATACAACAAATTACGGACCTTTGATTAGAGAGAAAATAATATAACGTCGTCTTCGTCGACGCTCCAAAGTTTCCGTTGTGTGTACATTATATAATGTATATATATATATATTATACTCACGCGTCTCTCGGGAGACTCGGCGACGGGTTCTTTTCCATCAGCGTAAATCAGATTACCCGCTCCGTGAAGAGGCTGACGCGGAAGGGTCGTCTGGAGCAGTAGAATACCACTCCCCCCCCTATACTCCCACTAACACGCTAGCATCCTGAGCCGACGGTTATGAGTCGCGGGCGTGCGCACGCATACGTATCCTTCTGTAATGCTCACCACGGTTATAAACACAAAGATTTCCTATTAGCTCTCGACGATAATTGTATTAATAAATACTCGATTCGAACGGATAATGCAAATGTACCAATTAGTATTAAGGATCACCGACGGAGGTAACGACGACGCCACCGACCCGTTTCCCTTTTGTATAATAATAATAATAATAACATCGGGAATTATTTTCGTCGGAAAACTTACCTCCGCCACCCTTGGGAATTCGTCGTGTTCATTTTTGTCGGTTCCAACAAACTATATTAATATACGCGTTCCGCCGGAAAGTTCGTCGCTATTACTGTTTCGGCGGTCTAAAATGAGACGCGTTACGCGGACGTCACCGCTTGCCGGTTCTGTTCGCTTCCGATTCTCGGTCCGGCTATATATACGCACGTGGCCGATCGCGCGGAAACCCCGACTAACGAAACTACGTCAGGGGACGGTTAAAACGGCCCTCTTGGATGCCGGTTGTTTGGGCTGAGGAAAACGTTGGGCAAGTACTCAGCACCACATCACGAACTACCGTTGAGCGAATCGAAACGTGCCGTGAACACTGCCGTAACGACAACCGTGTAGATTACGCGGCTACTCGTGTAGATAAACCGAACACCCACCACGGAAATGATATAAACCGGCCGATCGCCGCGTGTCATCTCGAATTCGCGTTTCTCGGTCGCCGTTATTTTCTGGCCAGGACACGTACTTTTACGGTGTTCGACAATCGGAACAATGTCGCGGCTGTCGATGGACGAGAACATTGTCTAAACTCCGCGATACATTCGAGCGCATATTACGTTATAGTCGTCGTCGTTATAAAATATATACGTCTCCCGTCATATTCGTTCGGGTCGGGAACGACGCTTTCCGGTCGCACTTGCGAATAGCAATTACATTTAGTCCGTCCCGCGGGAAAGCTCGGGGAGAATTCTCTGGGGGAGGGGGAGAGATGTATGTGTGTGTGTGTGTGCGCGCGCGCGCTTGTGTCAATGAAGGAGGCGGCGGCGTACAGGGTACAAATTGGTTTCATGACACCGTGCACGAAGTTCACACGCGATACACAATTGTTTCGTACTGGCGGCCCGAGAAAGGTCGCCGACATATATTGTTGCCGCGGGTATATATATATATATAAAAAGAACGATTTTATACTCGTATACGACGACATGCGACTCGCCAATTTACGCCGTTTACGGGAGGAAAGGGGTTTTTATTTTTTCTGTACCGGGGGGGGCCGAAATCACTCGATAAGTTCGAGGACGAGCCCGGTAAACGGTTTCACGGCGACGGTGATTCTACGTCGAAAAGCCGACATTAGCGTCGTCGGGTCGTGACCGAGAACGGTTTTTTTTTCGATTCGTGAGCTCGGTTATTCTTCGGGATCAAAGATCACGTAACGTTAATTCTATGGAAATCGTATGGTAGAATTCGACGTAAATGGACGAGCGAATTATGTTTCGACGTTCGTCTGGAGCACGACGGGCGAATAAAAATTCGTTCGGCCGTGGCCCCGGGAAACGCGTAATACAAATAACGACGCGCGGGACTCCGCGTGAATTCCACTCGATCGAACGCGGTTGAATCGATCGAAATTGCTTAAAACGGTTTCGGTTACTCGGTTTCGTATGTACCTCGGGGACGGTACCTGTACACGGTGAGAAAGCAGTCGCGGACGTTGGGGGGGATTCGCCGTTACGAAATCTGGCCCAAAAAACATCGGACGTCCCGGAACGATCGTCTACGTTCCAAGAAACCGTCGGGGCGCTTTTTGCGCGAAACGGCCGAAACGCTTTTTGGCTAGGTTAGTGTTGTCCGGGTCAGTGTCCGACGCGTACGGACATACACGACGTATATGTATATATCGTAGTGACCGGCGATCATACGTAATTGCGACATTATTGTAAATCGCGAATAAAAACGCAAAAAGAAAACGCTCGTCGCACGGCCCGACGACGTAAACCGATATTTACGCGTTAGGTTCGCACACGTCGCTTACCCCGCGACGATATTACGTACGTCTACTCGAGATAACGCTCGTAAACGACGACGATTTATCGGCGGTGCAGGATTACGCGGTTTCGTCCCGAGCAGTGCCGGTACGGTCACCCCGTCAACACGCGACACGGCCGAGACAACCGGACGTCCTCGGCCGTAGGTCTCTCCGGTTTCCTCGGAGCGCTACGCACGGGCGGGCGGCGGCCGCGCTCGATCGCTTGGGCGACCGCTGACCCGCGGACAATTTCCGGCAGGGCATGGCGAACGCGAGGCGTTTTAGCTGACCGACGTCCCCGTGTTCGGACGGGTAGTTCGACGCCGAGCGTCCGCGTCACGCCGGCGGAATAAGCGAGTCCGACACGGTCGCGGGAATCGGCGGCACGGCGACAAACGTCACGCCGCGCCGATCGGCCATCCGCCGGCGTCTGACAACGGCCGCTGTACGACGGACCGTCGCCCCAAAATGTCCCGTCGGTGCCCGTAAACGGACCCGGCCGGACGTACGAAAATCGCGCGCCCCCACGGATTATCCGTCTGTACGACTTGTACGCGCGGTGAACGCCACGTCGATAGGAACGAGCGATTTCGTTTTTCGTTATCCGTAAAAAAAACATTCCCGACCTATATATCCATAAAACGAGATTGTACAGAATTTAGGTTCTATAAGAATTCTAATTTTTTTCGAATTTATTTTTCGGCTCTACACGATTTCAAAATAAAAACGTATATTCGAATCCTAGCGAAAATCGACCTAACTATAGCCGGTCATTATGGCGTTCGATTTTCGTTATATACTACAAAAATACGTGTTTGTCTAAGCGGTTTGTTATGGATTTCGGTAAATATATATATATTCAAAGCGCGGATTTAAGCGAAGTTTAAAACAAAGTCAATTTTTGAACGCCGGTAGTTGTTACGACCGTAAAATTAATTATTACTACCGAAATTTCGACGAGAACGATCGCGACGATCGCGATATGCTTTTATTCGTCGTTGTACGCGCGCTGATAATATCACAAATCCAAAGTTAGATTAAATTTTCGCCGTATTTGCTTTTAAATTGAGTAAAATAAAAAAGAAACAAAAACGATAACAAAACGGATATTTCGCTAGTATAAAAGTACGTCCATTGTATGTATTATATAGGGCGTTACGTAATTCGCGCGATATACGAGAAGCGTACAAAATTTCTACGACTTGTCGATCAATTTTCCGTCGACGAACCTAATTATATACACGACACGCGCGGACGCAACCGATAATGTACCGTCGGATTCGCGCGCGTACATGTTATCGTTTTATCGCCGTCGTCCAATACTGTCCTCTGGCGAATAAGTCGTTCGTAGTATTCGCCTTCCACAATTATACTCGCCCGTGTTTTACGAACGGTTCCTCGCGAATGTATTCCGTAGACTCGGCGTCGACGCCCGTCCAATAACGATAATAATAATGACCGTCGAGTACGCGACAAACGACGCGAAAACAAACAATACGGCCGATATCGATTTACCACGTAGCGAACGGAAACGAATTCCTTATTCATTCACTGGTGGTAAGTGACGAATTTCGCGTTCTTTGTATTACTGTCGGCCATCTAGCGTTCGTTCGCTGAATGTCGGTAAACTTGTACGTCCCGGTACTCCTGCAAGACCGAATTTACGCGGAACTATATGCGCGAGTTTATAACGTTTTTAACCATAACGAAACGCGTAATATTACTATTTATAAACGGAAATAGTAGGGCCGATGGAGGCATCTTTCCAACGATCTTTAATAAAATGTCAAACGTACGCGATTCCGCGTTTATGATATTTTACACTTCTCGGCCGCGCGCCGCGTAGTATTTCCACACGAAAATTAAATAAATCGCCCGATAAATTATAACTACGCGCTCGAAATTATCGTTAGACTTCACGAAATAGTTTATGGACGTCGTAAACGTGTGTATGTTTAGAGGCACACGCGTACGAAACTAGACCGAAACGTAATATGTAAATGCACTCGTTAAACGCGAACAAATTTATAACTCGACCGTGGTTGGCGCGTTAAAAAAATATCAGCGATTCCGGTTATTGTATTTTTATTTTTTGTGTGTTCGTTTTTTGTCAACACTCGGAATATACGACGCAATTGAATAAAAATACAATTTCTACCGCTTAAATGTTATCGCTTTACGCGTGTAATCTTTTTAAAATTGGCCCTTTGCGTGTTGAACACATTTTAGAAACGTAATAATATACTCGTAAGTGCGCATAACCCTCCCGTCCCCCCTAAATCGAATTCTCCGATTTTGAACCGATCGTTATTTCGCGAAAACCGTCCATACGATTAATGTTTTCCCCGGGGAAATGGCGATAACGAGAGCGAAAATTAAAGACAATTCCTATACGATCTATTATCGGCTCTTTAAACGAGCACCCTATTACGAGTGTTCGAAACTCTTTGTAAGATTCCTCCTTGCACCCTTAAGTACGGACAAATTATCGAATCTCCGTCGAAGCGATTAAAGCATCCGATTGTTCGGACCCGAAAAAAACCGCGTTCGCCCGTTGTCAAACTAGAACGTGTACTATTCCGTCTGGAGAATCGTATACGAATTCGGGATACGTTTTTTTCGCTATAAAAATACGTAACGGATAGAGCGGGAACGGGACGGAATAATGGAAACGGAATAAACGAATAAATATATATACGCGGGGTTAAAAATTTCGAAACGCGCGCTTAGGCGAGCAAAATAGCCGCGGAGAAATAAGGGACGGGGCTCGAGTGGGGACGATGATAATAACGCGAACCCGTAGGTGTGCGGTGTCCGTCGCGCGTTGTGTGGTCCGTGCACTGGCGCGATTTGTTCGTCCGCAAAAAACGGGCTCGGGATCTCACACGCGGGCGTCAAGTACGCGCTCGTACACGTAAATGGCACACCATCGTCTCGTGTGTTACCCAATTAGCGAACTGGCGTACAATACCATCGGCCGTGCCGTTTATCGCGGCCGTTCTATCGGGACGTGCGGGTCTCTCGGACGCCGTGACGATTTTTCGTGACGAGACGATTTCGCTTACCCCGGTATTGAACGGCGTACGCCTTTACACCGGGCGAGAACGCGGGACCTCGGCCAACTCGGTTCGGCGGCGGTGCTTGCACCTTTCCGATCGAAACGCGTTATCCACATCGAATCGGGACGCGATAAACGCCATTCGTAAACGTCCGCCACCCAAATGGGTCGTCCTAGACAAACATCGTTCTAAGCGCCGAAATTGTTTCGAAATCATCGTCATCCTGCTCCTTAATTCGTACGACGCGTAAACGTTAGTAATCTTTCCTCCGGCGATCGAACGAACGAATTTCTCGCGTTTTGGAACACATACGCGCGCATATATATATATATTTATATTATCCCGAGCGTTAATATTTGTACCGCGAAATAAAAAGTCGCCGCGATCCACCCGTCGTAAGTCCATATAGATATAATAGTATAGTTCACCCGGCGGATATATAAGATAATAATAATAATATTATCTCGCCTGAGCCGCGCGCGCGTACACCCGACACGTACATAAATCAACGTAGACGCTATACCGTACGCAGGTATATATTGGTAATATAACGTACGTAATAAAAATATTTAAATTCCGGAATGAATAAAGAGTAGTAAATAACGATTTACAATGGAAGCGGCTCCGTTTCCGTTGGCGAATTTTAGTCCGGATAGTGCGTGTGTTTTTTTTTTTTTTATCTTTTTCGGCCCATAAAGAAGACGAACGACGTCAATATCGTGCCGTAAAGAAAACCCGGGGTCGCGTCCGTCCGACGTATAATATTCGACGTCTATCGTCGTTATTATTAAACCCGGCGATTTTCCGAGTTTACTGAAATCCCAAAATAATCGCCTTTCCGACCGGGGGTCGTGTTACGAACGGGTCAGTTTTTCTTTTCCGAACGAACACTATTCGCCGATAGGCTAAATACGAAAACCGATGGCACTATCAGCTTGGCGTCGAACGATAAACGTACTTTCCGGCCGCCGTCTCATTTTATGTCGCACGGTCCGTCGTGGTCGCTCGATTGTGATACGAATACAATACGGTCATAGACTATCGTTTACCGGCGCGTGTAATACGACCCGTCGGCCCGATAATTATAATTGTAACGGTACGCGCTGCGGGAACGAGATACGGTGTTCCACCATCGCCGTCGGCCATGTGACACGAAACGAGAAAAGGGTGAACATCGAAAAAATGTACCGAAACCGGGCGCGACGGGGAAAAAAAACGAAACAACGGGGCGGTCGTTTTGTCGGCGAAAATTATTTTCTTCGCAATTAAGCGGCACGATTATCTTTATGGATCAAAATAATCGTAGGAATTTTCTTTTTGTTTCAATTCCACGGATCTTTCCTTTCGATCCTATCTGTCGATCATTGGAATCGCCGATAACTAATTTTCGTCGTCGTACCCAGCAACGCGTACACGACCAAATAATCGTATTCTTTTCGCGAACCGAAAAAGCTATTTTAATGTTTTATATTATTAATCCGTGTCCCGCTGTATTTCGGATGCAGCGATGATATCGCTTTAGAAATTGATTTTCAATACCGACGTAAACGAACAATGTCGAATTTCATTGTCACAATACAATCGTCGGCTAAAATTATTTTTCCGAGGGTTCTGTCACTGGACAGCCCCACCCTCCTGGTACCGGTCAAATTATGTAGCTTATTAAAATAAAAACAATCACGTTCGCGTATTGTACATACATGATGCGAATTGTAAATGTTCTATTTAAAATAAAATAATATTATTCGTTTTTCGCGTTGTACGATATTTGTTACGTTTTACGTCGACTATTGGTCCTAGTTTTAATTTCGAATCGTTCCAAAACAATTTTCGTCGATCAAAAAAGTAACGATTTTCGTAATAATGTGTTCGACGTTTTTTTTTTTTGAGCACGTCGTTTTCCATTAAACTACTGGTGATATAAATAAAGACATTTTCGAACAATTTAACTAAACTCGGACGGACAAACCCGGAATGTAACGGGTTCCACATTATGACGTATTGATTCCGTCAATTGCGTAAAATGTACGCATTTTTATACGTATTTCGACGTTTCGACTGTACCGTAAAATTAGATTTTAAAAATGCACAAAACGCCACAAATTGTACGCACGCCGCGGCCAATTTGTCTCGACGTTATTATATCGATCTGTAAATTACGCTCGCGTGTTCGCATTTTGAAATATTCCCTCGGGCGGTTCCCAAAATTGAACGACGCTTACGAAAAAATATTAATCTTTTTCGATATATTTAAAGAGTGTATTTCTACAAGACCCGCGCGAACGTCGTAGGAAGACCTTCCACGTTGCGCGATTTATTCGTTTAGAAACTCGCGATAATATATAACTTACAGTTAATACCTGCACTCGTTGTCGGTGTAGCGTGCGACAATCGAATACGCTTCTTTTATATAATTCGAGAAGATATCTCGCTGTACACCGTACGCCGGGAGATTTAACGGGAAAACCGTTGTTTTAAATGTAACTTAAGCGACACCTCTCCTACCATCAACTAAAGCATTTCGTTTCGTCGCACGTCGCCGTTCAGTTGGATTCCGTCGGCATTAGGTCTGCCGAGAAATAAATAGCGATCGTCGCCGCGGACAAATCCCAATTTGCGCGTCCCTCGGAGCGTTTAATGATGAAATCCCGACCGAAGTTTGTTCGCCGAACTCTCTATAAAAACCTCACTCAATCGCGCCGAATAATAACGACTTTTACTGGCCCGAACGGTACGCGCTGGCGTCTACGCGGCGTCCGCGCCACGTTCGAATATTTAATAATTCTAAACACATTTTCGGAGACGTTTATTTTTTATCGCTAATAAAGTTTTAACGATTGTTATCGTTCTATGGTATGTGCGCGTTTAAGCCGTTTGGATTTCGTCCGATCATACTCGGAATGGGTCGAGAATGGCCAGGAATATTAGGTATCGATCGGTGGTGATTAGGTGGTTACGGCTATGGCACAGATTTACGAACACTAAATATACGAATAATATACGTCGAGATTACGGGATTTATTCGAACAAATCGATTATTTCGGTAAATATCGGTATATAAAATTATTCGGTTAACTCTCGGACGTGTTTCGACGATGAATCCACGGAACAAAAACAATAATATTAAATTCGAAATAAAACCGTTTACTTATTTAATAAATTTTATCGACAAATTATGATCTAAAAACGCGTAAAATAGTTCAAATATAACGAAATACGGCCCAAAAAAACAAAATCGTGTATACATTGACGACACTACGAAACGTATTTTGTGTTGGACATACATTAAGACGAACTAACGATAAATAGGCGTAAAAATCCAGGCTGTCACGTAAAACATGGCGCGCGAGTATCATTAAAGTGACACGAAAATTCGACAAATCTTTTTCGGGTTCGCCGCGATACTGTTCAGTTATCGCCGCCGACATATTTCTTTGTCCGTAGACGAACGCGCCATTCAACATCGGTCTCCGGTCGGCGTTTAATGACGGATTCTCGTCGCCGGAGGTCAGAAAGATGTTTTCGTTATCACGAAACGTTCGACGATCGTGGGCGTTCCGAAATCGACGATTTCGCCGTTTAACGGTGTCGGTGAAAGACGTTCGTCTTTTGATAATCGTCTTTGATATTCTTTAAACGTTTTCGTTATAAGCGTTTCTTCCACGGTTTTCGGAAATCGTTTGACCCCGGCAACGTGTCGGAAACGATTAGAATAGGTACATATTTCACGGTAATATTGGCCAGTGTTTATTGTTAGATACCGTAGCCAAGTTTTGTGATTATACGAAAAGCGTATTGATAGTTATTATAACTTAAACTTCTTAACGAATGGGTTTCCGAATTAACGTGCGCAACTTGTTTCGGTTAACGTAACACGCAAACCGAACAATATGCGTTTCAATCGCCCAAAACTTTCGTATAAAATAATTAATGCGCGCGGAAAGTAATTAACATGTCCGAAGGAAAATTTCGTTCGGCGGTTCCGTCGATTTTTTTATCGTCGCCAATACTTTAAAATATTGTTCGAGGTAATCCAATTTATTTTGAACGCCTAATCGTGTAATAGTAATAATGATAATAATAATAGTTATTCGATGTGCAATCGATCGAAACAAAAACGAATAACGTGAAAAGTATTTCGCTTGTATTGTTAATATGATTTCGTAAACAAAAATATTACCGACGAAAGCACGAAAATAAATATTCCACGATCGAATATTTCGAAAATATTTTTTTATTCGTTTTCTGTTTGCGAGTCAGTTTTGATTAATTCGATTATTTACCGTCAAAAAACTCAATTAACTGGAATACGATTGTTCATCGAATTTTGTTTGAGGCTTATATAAACAGTATTTTTGAATATTCTTCGTTTCAATAAAACTAATAAAACGTAGAAAACGAATTTTTGTTCGTTTTAATCGCGTAAACTACACGAATTACGTAGATTTTTTTTATCGTCGTACATAATAAATGATTCATAATTTGTGCGAGCCTAAGTACATAATAATACCTTTAACTTCCATTTCCATTACATTGGATAAACCTATTAGAAAACAGGCCAGACGTATTTCGAAAAAAAACTTTCGACTTTTAAAGCGTTCTTCGCTCCGTATAAAAGTATCGACTTCGTCGTAAACCTATTACCGTTAACCTAAATAGTTTATTAAGTTACAATAATGATGTCTACGTGAACCGTCGTAATATAATACGTTTACTATGTATATATATATATATATATATGTCGGAGGAAAAATATTAAAACACAGAGTCGATCGAACTTGGAAAGGATTACGATATGGAAAGGGCATATAGAGCGGACGATACCGTGTTGGGTCGAATTTTTATTTATTTATTTTTTAGAATTTCGTCTACGTGTCTTAAATTACGCGTAGTATATTACGTGGAAAATTGATTCCGGAACACGGCCGTTGCCGATAATCAAACGCAGAACGAGAATTGCTATTATATATATATATATATATTACTCGACGTCAAAGTAAAAACGAATCGATATTTTCAGCAAGCCGTATTTTTCTCTTGTACACGATTCCCTTAGGCGCGATTACTGTACCAGATAAAAACAGAAATATGTATTAACGCGTAGTGTAATATGTGGTGAATGATTTTGCGTAATTAATTATTTTTTAAAAATACGGCTTACAGTTGTTTTGCAGCGTTTAATCCACTGTGGGATATTTTGTTATCAAGTTTGAAGTCTGATCACAGATATTTAGAACGTGTGGGTGAAACACGTTAATCGTGTAAATGCGATACCAGTGAACATATATGGAAATCGATTCGATAGTTTGAAAAGGTCGGGAGAACATAGTTTCGAAATTCCTCGATAGTAGACAATTTTCAGTCAATGACCGTATTTCGGGACGAATTAATTGAACGAGTCAAGTTCAACGAAGTGTAGTCGTAGAGATACGCGATTTATTTAGTCAATGGGAAATAACGAAATTTCGCGATACACAAATATATGTCGATACAGTTAATGAACGAATAAATGAATAGCGTGATTTTCAATCAACGAGAATTTAAAAACATAAAAGAGAAACACCAGACATTCGCAAAATGTGAAATAAGAAACGGTATTTAAGAAAGCGTTAAGCCTATAAAAACGTTTTAGGAAATGTCGACATTTTTATTGATTTGACGAATTTATCGAATGACCGAGTAATTATATACGTAACAAACCAACCGTCTCATTTTTTATTTATTAGCTTTTATAATTAACTACGACAGCTCGACAATTATAAATGTTAGATAAAATTGACAATTATATATAAAATTAATTATTAAATCTTCTTCTTCTTTCTCGCCTTATTCTCCCAGTTATTTGAAGTCGGCCACAGAAAATTAATAATTATATATATATATATGTAAAATAAGATTTAAAATAAAACGAACGAGAAAAAAATTACACGACGGCAATATAATCGTAAACAAAGAGGAAAAACAAAACAATTATATCGTAAAACCAGCGTTCAGAATAAACGAAATAACAGAATACATAACTGGTTCGGACCTAGAATCAAAGTAAGAGAGGAGATCGACAGGAATGTTTAAAGACTTTAGGAAACCAATTAAGGATAAACGCTGGATGGCTAAGGAAGGACAATTGAACAAAATATGGGGGAGCTCTACGGTCATGTTAAAACAACGATATAGAATATTTGTTTCTAATTGAACGCGCTCATACTCGTGTTACGTAAACATATCCGATACAAAAAAAACAATTTAAATCGTTGAACTGGGTTCGTTATGACAATTTAAAAACCGCGTTTCCCAATGTCGATGTAACGCGCATATTTGTACTCGTGGTTTTATCGAACGATATTTTTCGACTCCGAATCTCATCAGAACTCAGTTGGTCCAAGTAGGCTACAATTGGAACGTCCGATTGTATTGGCTGTATTATCAATACGAAATTCGTAAAGAATATAAACGTCGGCGATATTTTTTGAAAAAAAATCCTTAACCGAACGATTTTTCTCAATAGTTTCCTCAAGCGTAGTTAAAAGCGACCGAAAAATTACGACGACCAGAAAACCACGCCTATAATAATCGTCGGACATATTCGTTTTGGACACGAACCGCTATTGTGTTTTTTTCGAAAAGCTCGACATACGATATAAATTTACGTACGACCGATCCGAGAGTAAACTCATAAGCGGCGCTGCCGGCGGTATTTCGAATACAACGATTTGTCGACAATCGTAAAATCTCCGTCCGAGTAGGCAATTAATTCGGGCCGAAACGCACAACACCCGGCGGCTGTGTTTATTATCGTTATTGTAATTGAAAATAGGGGGAACGTCTCGTAAGGGACGCTCGTTCGGGAAAACACGTACGTCGGCGAAAAACACGACGGAAACGTACGAGAACGAAAACGGTACCGGGAAACGGTTTTCTCGGGGCTTGGTGGCCGGTACTTTAGGAAATTAGAGACATAAGTATTGTCGGCCGCGATCAGTTTTCCCGTAGAATAATACGAAACGGTAATAGCGTCCTACACTTTTGTGGTACAAATATATATATACATAAGTTTCACGCGATCAATTGTTCCTGTGTCGTTCCGTTTCCCACGGACATTCCGACGCCGGTTTCCCGCGTTTTCATAATCCGGCGGGTTTTAAACGCGCGTTTTCCGCCGGCGGATACGACGACGACGACGCCTTCGCGCGCGGCAGGTGGTCGAGAAAATGCGCTGTATTTCCCATTTGTATACGCGCGCACACGCACACACATATATATATTTTTTTTTTTTTCGACGACGACAATAATAAAAACGGACGATCGGTTATTATTGTCGTTATACGGCTCGACGGTTTTCGCGCGGCGACAGATCCACCGTGGCGGTGTGACACTCGATTGTTTTCTATAGAACGATCTGCGCCGTCGAATCATAACAACAATATGTCGCTTGGGTAATGTACAACGCCGAATTATATACGTACATATATATATATATATCCGTTTCGCGCGGATAATTCGACGCCGCCACCGGATTTGTGGACGGTTTTTACCACGAGCGCGCGCCGCCACTAGATGACAACAAACGTCCGCCAAGGGTAATAATTGTGTACATTATATCAGAGCCGCGCGTCGGACCACCGGGAATTCGAGCCGGTCGCTTTTAAATCGTTTAAAAACAAAAACTAATACGTTTATACGTATATTGGTTTTTTTTCCAGTATTTAATAATCCGGGAAAATTTTCTAGCGTGTTCGCTTTCCGGGTTTCCAGGTTTTTTTTTAAACTACCGCTTTAACATTCAAGTGTACCAGTGTGTGTCTATTCTAAAAACGACGACGCGCGACAAAAAATGAAACGCAAAACGTTACGTCGTCTTAACAATAAGCCACCGTAGCGGCGAATCATCGGGACGTATAGAAACCGCCAAAATATAGTTTTGTGCAATTGTGTGATTAGTTTCAATAATACGAAGAGGGTAATTACAAACGAACGTTTTTCGAAACGAAAGTTTATACACGAAATAGTTTTTTACGAATAATTTTAGAAAGGTTCAAGACGCTAACCAGCTATACCATACGCGTTTATTTCGAATTCGCGATATTGTTGGTCATTTATTTATTTATCTTCAAACGGAAGACGCGATTAATGGAGCAGAACGAAATTATGAAAAAATCCGAGGGAACTTTAATGAAATTCAAAAAATTACCATAAAGTTCGTAAATATAATTTAAATACGAACAAACTAGATAATGACGAAGCAGTTTATTATAAACTTTTTCGATAATTTTTTTCTTATCTATTAAACGACAATTATTTCGTACCCTAATTAATTGCGTTGTAACAACGAAATCGATTAAACACCTAAGAAATTGTTAAGAAGATAATTGGACTTTGTCACACAAGAGACAGCGCGAAGTGAAAATTATATTGGTTTTACTATCGAGTGTTTATAGGAGTTCTCTAGTTGACACTTTACTTGACACGTTTTTTCCCCCCATTTTGTCGATAGTTTTCTTAGACGACTACGACCGGAAAATTGTTATAAACGTGTCGGAAAAACCGGGAAGACAATTTATCCGTTTTGGATACGAGCTTTTTATGGTCTAACAATGTATTACGAGCGTGGGTAATATACGACTTAAAAAATACTACGAAAAATAACGGATAAACGAAATGTCGCTCAGAATCGTGTTATTCGATGAATTTGTCGTAATCAAAATAATAACGACAACGACGAAGCGGTTCAAACAAATTCGACCAAACGTTCCACTGGAGCGCGTTTTTCAAATTACATTTCGTACGGTTGTAAATTTATCGATTTCGTGACGACGTTTAAAAGCACGAATAATTTCCGATAATCGATTACTAGATAAACTTAAATATGTACAGTTAAAACGATTCGGGGGTTTTCGTCAGAAAGGTGTCGAATATTTTTTTTATACTTTCAACGGGCCGAAATATCTTGCCGCGTACCTATGTTTAAACACGCGCACGCACGGTCGCGCCTATTCTTTTAGCGTTCGCTCGCGGAATTTCCGTACAAACCACTGGGCCGGTAACGGCGAAAACATTTATCCGTTCCGTCGACAACGTCGCGATTAGAATCCGACTATTTATCTCGCGCCCGCGTAGGATTTAAATAATAATAATAATAATGACGATATAATATTAATACGATTTAAGGCGCGAAACGGGTTTTTTTTTTATTTTGCACGCGCGGCGGCACCGTACACGCTCGGTCCGTACTTCCGGCGGGCCGCTCATTACCCAGAATATATTTAAATTAGATTAATTCGGGCCGGCGTGCCGGTAAACGCGCGATCGGCGTAGAAACCAACGAGCCTCGCGCCCGCCCATCGAAACGGCTATTAAAAAACTATACGTACTACCGGCGTATTACGGCCGACAATGTAACACGCGACACGCGTTTCTCCAACGTATTTCTAAATTATTTATCGCGTTTCGACGTTGTACAATTGGTTTTTTATTCCGTTTTATTTTCGAATTATCCCACGCGAATTTGTTTTCCGCCGTGCGTTATTTACACGGTAGGAAACCGCGCGTCGAACTCACGTTAAAAAAAAACGGGTTATTTTGTACGCCTAGGCACGTTCAACTCACTTACGCGTTTCGCTTTTCGTCGCACCCGACGTACACGTACCGAAACGTACTGTACGAAAAATACGAGACAACGTTAATTTATACGAAATCGCGGGACGGTTGCGCGCCGTCGAAATGTTCGAACGTTCGCATAATATAACATTATTACGTATCTAGCCGAAATTCGGCTTCCAAATTTGCATAATTTTATTGCTACAGCGCATCATCGTCTTCGTCATAATACTTGGTTATTAGTTGAGTCTAATCACTTTTTTCTCTCCATACAGTCCCGCAGACTCGAGTTCCCCGAGGCACTAAGTAAACCGTATAGTATTATATACTTATATAGTTCCATTTTTCCTTAATCCTTAGGTCAATAAATTCGCACGTACCGTTTTCAATACAAATTTAATATCGTATTTTACGTTACGTACAATTCTCCATATCTTCGTCGATATTTTTATTTCATTTTGTTTCGCGATGATTGTTTATACGCGATTGATTTCAGAAAATCGTTTCGTCGTAATACGCGCCGAGCTTATAATATACTTCGGTACATAATATCGTTATGAAACTTCGCGTACCTCTCACTATACGTTAGTAATAATACGTAACAACATTAAATATTAATATCGAACTAAGTTTTAGTTTATTGTTATTATTATTTAAGCATCATATTCGTTCAATCGTGTATTATAGGTTGCCGTGTCTACATACACTTTGAATGTAATCAAAATTATTCGAAAACACTTTTTCAATACGTTCAAATCGTTAATCGACCGTGCTACACGAAATTCGCCAAAAAAATTGTACGTTCAAAACGACGATCGATCCACCCATTTTTATATTATAATAAATATCGTAACGTTATCCCGATTAAATTATTATAACAGAATAACAAATTTCGATAAACGAGGTATATTTGTCACATCTTCGTGTTCTATTGTTTTGTTTTCGATAAAATTAAACGAAACGCGTTCTACATTTTGATCGTAATTATTTATTTATTTACTATTTTTTTTTTTTAGAACGTTTCTACGTATAATTTTTTTAATGTAACGACTAAAACTGTCGATTATACCGAAAACTCCAAAATAACTATCATAAAAAAAAAAATAAAAAACTTGAACGTTAAACAAACACACGTTAATGATATAACGCTAAACGACCATCGGATTCCCTCCATCGAGGAAAAACGATTAAAAGTTGATTATGCTTATCTGATAGTTGAAATTTACATAGTATACAGTAAAAGTAACTTCGTAGCGTTTCGATACTTTTTTTTTTGAACGCAAAAAATATATATCGCGTAATTTATTATAATATAATCCATCTTCCGCTACGTCGACGCGGGTTTCGGATAAAAAACAGACGGAACCTTTTTCGAATTTGTTTTCAAATATTCTTTCGATATATCGCCATTGACATTTTCCAGTTTCTTCGGCTATATTACATTCGCCCGTCGGCGCACGGCCGTCGTAATAACAACGAAAATATTTACGTTATCGTACACGCGCGCGGACAATACTCGTTTTTGTAGCCGAAGTAATCGATCCGGTAGATTTCGACGATGTGTCGGTGTTTCGGCAAACATTTAGTCCGTAGCGTTTCGAGACGCGCGCCATAGTAATATATTCATCCGCAACGGCTACGGTGGTTAGGTATCGGGTCCTCGAACATAATAATATTATTAACCTATGTACCGTTCGTTTATTTACTTTTTTCATTTTCGTCGGAATACTCGTATTTTTCACACATCCACACGTATACACGGGATGTTTCGCATAGTGTCATTCGACTATATATTCATATATATATATATATGTATCACCGCTGCGCGTACTAACGCGAAATAACTTCTTTTTCACCGAAAACGATTTAATAACGTGACCGCAGATAAAACGTGCGCGACACTGTCCGACGTTCATCGCGTGCACAAAATTGTACATCGTAATAATAATATTACGCGACGTGTCGTCGTCGGTGTATTTGTATTTCAGAGCGTTCGTTATTGAAATAACGAGCGGCAATCGGTCGACGAATGTTGTTGTTCCTTTTCAATACGTGTTACCTACGGAGGTCAAATACGGTGTTTCGATCGTTATATTTTAGCGTCGACAGTAAGTCGCGGCGAAAATATTCGCGGACACGTCGAGCGAAGTATTATTATAGCGAGAATTCCCGGCGCCGGACGGCCACATTCGACAATCGAGCTTCATTCGGACGGGGTTCAGTTTGAAAGGCGCGCCGTCTGCGGGGCGAGAAAGATTAAGAATATATGATCAACCGTGTGTGAAACGAGAATATACGCGTTAGGTTCAACGTAATTCAATCTCGTAAATCAACCCGTAATAAATAAACGTAGGCCAAAGATAAATTCGTTAGATACGCGCGTAAAACGCAATTGCGCGCAACATATTGGTCAGCTCGGCGCGCTTACGAGAGTGTAAGTTCGTTTTGCGTGAAGCTTACGGGGGTAAAAGTGAAAATAGGACCCGCGGTTCCGCCTCTATTGACGGAACGAACCGAGCTACGTCCTCATTACGGCAGCCAATTAGACGGTGTCCGCGCGATGTGTGTATAATGTACCGGGTGTACGCGCGTCGAACAGTAATGAACGAATAGTTTGAATTCCGACCGGCTTCGACATATTCCGAGCGACGTTTAAATAACGATATGTAGACGTATTTCCGAAAACAATCGTTCGCGTACGATATGATTTTTACGTATAAACGAAGTACAAAATACATTCACGGAGAACGAAAAAGTTCCGTTTCCACGCTACGTTCCCTAGGTGACGTTGAACGAAACGTTACACATAATTACGTCCATTGTCCGGCCGAATGTTTAAACGATCGAAAGTTCGTTGAACGAAACGGTTCGCGTTATGCCGACAACAGAAACGAAAATTATATCCGAATAGCGCCTACGACCCGAGTCGTTTTCACACCTGTACGATTGTAGGTGCGGCGCGGACTATACGGCTATCCTCTTGACTGCGTAACAATCTCTCCTTCCCTCCCATCCACAAATCTTCTCTCGCCCCTTAACCGATTCGCGACTACTTATGTGTAACGCTTATTATACGCCGTGTCCTCGTCAGCGGCTAATGATCCAAATCGGCCGGTTCGACCTTCGTCGCGTTGCATATTTACGTGACAACTGCGCGGTACACTACGCCGGCTTAAACGTTTGTTCATATTTACACGCACATCGATCCGACTCGCATCGTCGACTTCGTTGTGCTGTCATAATCAGTTTTCATACGATATTCTTTTGTATATGAACGTCCGCGGTCGAGATAATTAACAAAATCAACGAATAGTTTATACATTTACGGTTTAGATAGTCATTCACGTTATTCCTTCGACGGTAATTAGTCGTCTCGTTAACGTAATTTTACGCGATTATAAATTCCACGTTTATTTCGCGTACTTTTCCAATTTTAAACGCGCGTTTAATTACGTAAATTTTATTTTCGGGTCAAATCTGACGTCTTTGCTCTCCCAAAAACGACTAACACTCGATTTTATTACGCGCTACTGTCAAACGTTATTATTTTCGGTTCTAACGGAAATTTACTTTTCGTCAATATTTTATTGACCTTTTACCGCGTAGCAATTTTATAATTTACGTTGATCCAGCGACGGCGCGTGTCCAGGACGATTTCACCCTCTAATTTATATATTATACGAATTGTAATAAAATCATCGCGGTCGTTTTCGAGTATCTTGCCCGTGGTTCACGTGAAATCGAAATGGCCGAGTTTATTGTTACATTTTCAAAACTATTCGTACAATTCCTTCGACGCCGAAGCAACTGAATATTATACTGGGTACATACACCTAATCGTATTATTTTATCTGTATACGAGCGCAAGATGTTTCCACTCGTTTTTTAAGTTTTTTTTTCCTTAGCTCTCATTTGTTTTCGGTTTTTATTACTCTTCGTGTATTATATAGAGATGGTCTTCGAGATTATTAAATTTCACTAACGAGATGTTCGTTTTTTGGACGGTTTTTTTTTCGTTATTATTATAATATATACATTTTTTGTGTATGATTATTTCAGATCCGGTCTTAGATTTCTATCGAGAAAGAACGAAGGTTTTTTGAATCGTACACGAATATCGATAACAATTTATACGGCGTCCTGTATTTACCTCACATGTTCTATCTAGGAAATTTTATCGATAGCGATAAGAATGCGTCGTGTATCGAAATATAACGATTTATAAAAAAAAAATTGTTATTAAAATATTCGAAACTCACGTAAATCAATATAAAGTATCCGTCGGAAATCTCCCGTTACTGTTTTATTTAATTTATATATAAATAAACGAGCGTAATATTTAACGGGTATATATATAGTATATTCAACGTTGTTATTGTGTTTGTGGGAATCGAAGAAAACAATTTAATTATGCGTGTATCGGAAAAAAAATCAATTGACAGATTATTTGGGATTTACATATTTGAAATACTGTCGTTTAATGATTCCGTATTGGGAATAACACATTTATTACGTAGCATATACGTGTATTAAGAAATCTTAAACTTACAATGTATACTTGTCACCGTAATCACTTCCCGTCTTTTGAAAAATCGGGATTCGTTAAATTTTAAACGGAAATATCCATAAAGAAATACATCCACGAGACACTCTTTGAATTTGAATTAACGTTGATCGATTTTGTGGTTTGACAATAGTCAAAATGGACGCGTATAAATTTAAACCGTTTACGTTCACAACGAGTAAGGTAAGTGGGAGTAACCGAATATACATATATATATGTTTATTAAAACGACACGATTTTACCATTTGAAATTCTTCGATTTGTAAAAGCGTTATTTTTATTCGCTAAAACGTTAAACGTACGCGGATTCAATTGTGTAGGATGATGGGTTTTAAATCGTTGTCCTTCTGTTTTCGTATATATGGTTGTATTTTAATTTCGATAATTGCGAATGTGTATGTAGAAGAGAGATACGAATTCCGTTTGGCAGGAAATCCCTAAAGCTTAAATGGTTCCCTGAAACGTTTGAAACAAGGACGAATGTATATAACGTAGACATATTATACGGCGCGTTATTTACGTCCACTTCAATTTGTGCCATAATAGTATAAATAGAACAATCGGAGTGTTTCTAAAATCTCCGTAATTTCTACGGCGTAGTTATTTTTACAAACTGGACGTTTCGCTACAGTAATTGTAGACGTTAATCGTCTAAGACGATACCGCGGACCGCTAATAACGTTTGTGTCAATATCACGAGCGTTCCGAAATGGAATTACGATCGGTAGCGTTTTTGTATTGCGACAACGGTGGCGTATTTACCGCGTAGAAAAAATGTAAAAACGTCGCAATGACGTGGGCAACATACCGTTCGGTGTAATGTTGTTTTACGAAAAAATTGTTCGGCGATAGGAGAACGAACGCGAAAAACCTCGCGAACGGAACGAAATTCGTCGACGCAAAATAATAATAAAGAAGTAACCGACGTTCGATATAACTATTCGGCCGTGCCGTAGCCAAGTGCCGATCCGGGCCGGTTATAAAAAAAAAATGACGGAAATGAAAAATGAAAAAACGCGCCGATTTCGTCGCGCGACGGGAACTCGTCGTCGCCGCGGCCGCCCCGCCGCCATTTCCCTTTGACGGCGTTTCGACATCGAAAGCGACACCGTCGTCCGCGACGGACGTTTTGAAAGTTTTTTACCTCGGACGACTGCGGGCCACACACGAGACGCACTCGGTTACGCGTAAGTCTCTCGGAAATTACGGGTTTCGCTTTGGCGGAAGAAGAAACAAATAAATAACGACAAGAGTGTCTCTTTCTATTCCGTAAAATAAAAAAAAAAAACGAAAATGAGTCGCGGCCGTCCGTACCGCCACGTCAAGTACATTAAGAAGAATTCATTTCACGCACGCGCTCGCGGATTATAATATTATATATATTATACGCGATGTGTGTAATCGGATTGAGATTGCTGTGCGGGGGGAAGAGATTGAAACTCACGAAATTACACCGCCGCGATAATGCGCGCACGCGCGTTTTTTATTTATTTCCGACGTACCGAGCGAGATAAAAATGAAAAAACAAAAATGTATAAATAAACAAATATTAGCCGAAAAACATGTTCGACTTAATTGGAAGACGGAATATTTTGCTCGGTTTACTTAAAAACAAAGAACAAAAACCAAAATTACTAGCGACGCGTAAATTAGTTGTCGAGCTTGCGATATTGAATTTTAAAGCCTAATTGACGTATAATTATTTTTCTCGTAAGATTATCGTTACCGAAAATGATTACACGTAGCGTTGCGGTAATTAGCTCGAAAACTCTTTGAAAAAAAAAATTCGAAATACTTTCAAGTACGTAAATTTCGTTAAATTAAACGATATGTATGTGTCTATAGATAATATGTGTAAGTCGAGAAATAGGCGAATATTAAAAATAGTGCACCGATTATGTAGTGATATGACTACGTGTTCGTTGTATTTAATACGAAGTTCGATAAAAAAACAAAATGTTCGATAAAAGGAATTATTAATTTTACTATAGACACGCGGCTGTACATAAGCGATGAGTTATACAATTACGAAAGTTTATTCGTTTCGAACACAATTATTATTGATAATCGCTTGAAACGCGTTAAAAATATTCGAATAGTTTTATTAAAATACTTCAACGCTACGAAAACGACGAGAATTTTCAGAATTATTGAGAAACCTATGGGTCGACGGAAATTAATAAAAGTTTAAAAAAAACCGCTCGACGAATAACGGTGAAAAAGAGCGAGACGTAAACAAGTCCCAAGGTTAATAATAAAATAGGTTAACCGATAAACGATATTATTATTATTATTTTTAAAATATTAGAGTGTACAATTCGTGTAAATACCGGGCATACGAGTATCACGTTATTCGTAAAATTTGACGGACGATTGAGCGCAATAATCAAACTTTACGTTTAATCGTTAATTGTATTTCATTTCGTGAATTGTCGCGCTCTAAAAACGTCCCTACGGTCAGTAATATTTGTGACAATAATCGAGAGGAGTTTTTTATTTTCACGAACCTATAACGAATAAAAAGTAAAACGGGGCCTCGAGTGAGGTATATAGGTACGTCTATAGGTAATTGAATTTCGCCAAAGAGTAATACTCTACGCTAAATCGTTTTTCCGAAAACTTAACGGTTCTCAAACGTTCCAACGAACAATTTTTAAAATAAGTAAAACACCCATAGGCCTATATATATATATGTATAATATTTTCCTTTGGCCTTTTTATTTCGTCGTCCATTAAACAATATGGATTGGCAGTAAGAACAGTTATGGAATTGAGCGTGGAAGGAAGAAGAGGAAGGGGGAAGACCAAAGAAGAAGTGGTTGAATACGATTGAGGAGGATATGAGGACTGCTGGTGTGTGCGTGGAGGATGTGGGAGATCGGGCCAAATGGAGGTTTAGGACGAAGGTGGCCGACCCCAAATAGTTGGGATAAAGGCAAGGGAAACGACGATGATTAAACAATATTGTGAAATTTCGTATTGCGTTATGAACTTAAATTTCCTTTATACGTTCTATAATTCTTATTATATTCGTATAAACGTTAACATTGTTTTCCGTCTTTTCTTGTTCGTTCAATTCACGTCTCAATTATAGCCCTATCGAGTTCAGGCTCGTTTTTGTTTTCGTCAAAATTTATTATCGTTATTAATATCGAATAATTATCGCTCTATTAGTATTGTATTCCGCGCATCATACATACGAAACGTACATTTTCCGCGTTAAACGAGGTCACAAGTGCACACACACACACGCGCGCACGCATATACATATATTGTAAAGTCAATCGGGTGCCGATATATCGATACATAAATTAACCATTGTGCTCGACGAGCCCCGTTCGGGTAGGCCGAGAAAAACCAAAAACCGCGTAACAAAGCCCGGTGGTACAGGCGGTATTACGGTAGTTGTGGAATAGGACGCGCGACGGACAAATCACGCGGTTTAATGGCTATACGAACGTTGTGATTTATGACCTACGTAACGGTCATGTATGCTGAACGATCCTCGTCACGGTCGCACTTAAACGCGCATAACGTACCCGAGTATTTTGGTTTTTTTTTTGTTTTCGGGAGTTTCGACGGCCATTTTCTTCACTTTTCGCGCGTGTATGAAACGGATTTGATAAAAACGAACGGGTCGAAATTCAACCACCTCGTAGATTTCGATCCGCGTTATGAAATTAAAATAAAAAATACGAACGTCCATTTTATTTTTACGAGTCGTCGTCGTATATTACACGGCGATCGATTTATTACGAAGACGGCGTTACAGAACAGGGAATTTCGGTTATACTCATTTCCACTTTATTGAAATATGTGTGATCTTCGACGTGGCTTTTGGGAAATAGCTTTGTCGGCTCCGAGAGAAAGTATTTTATCGTACACACGCGTGTATAGAATACGAGCGCAACAACTGGTTCCCGAAAATTATGATCCTAAATATTATGAGCTATCCGGTTGAATAGGATTGTTGTTCTTTTCGTTTACTTATTTATTATTATTATTATAATTTGGTTTTTTTTTTTTTTTTTACGAAAACGAGAACCTCTAATGTAATTCCGCCGTTACTCTGTCAAGTAGTTCGAGAAGAGAACACCGGTCTCTAAAATATTCGGTGAACCACGTGTAGCGTTTTTGTCGAGGCAACTCCCGTCAGAACTTGTTTCGAGAATTTCGGCGTAAATGGTGAAAACCGCGAGTATACCGTAATCGTAAGTAACGGTGGCATACTTGACATTTACGGAGGAACTTTAAGCATACAAAGGTATAGGTACATTCGTGAAGACTGGCGAGGAATTTAAAAGCGATTTCGCACGATTTCCTCCCTCTCACCTGGGCGTCGCCGTTCGAAATGTATTAAACGCGTATTTAAATAAACGGAGAACGGACGACATGGAAACGGACGTAAAAAATGTGTTTATCGACCGAAAAAATAAAAACCGCGCGATTGTAAATCCAATACGTTCACCGTTTCGTCCGGAATACAAATTTCGGCGACGAGTGATTTTCGTGCCGTTGAGTTACTCGCCGACGGTTAAAAAATAACGCAAACGAAATAAAACGCGCGTTTCGTAGTCTGTCAGACATAGTATTTATGATATTCTGACCGTTTTAACGATTTTTTTTTTGTCGCTCGCTCCAAGTGGAAAAGCTGTTTAATTCCAACACCCTTTCCGTCATGTACGTACACTGGCAAGCGACTCCATATAAAAACGATATTTATTCGTGTGACGGTATCGTATATTATACCTGTTCGGCGGGGTTCTCGAAGACTATTCCTTTGTTCGTGGGGTAAATGTTACGAAATAAAGTTAATTTTTTCCGCGTTTTGGTATCTTGGTTTTTTCGTTTTTATATAAATAAAATCTACCTTAGACACGCAGTGGCGATACACACACGAAATAATAAATAAAAATACAGTTTACGCGTATTATACGGGTATACACCGTGTGGCTACGGGTAGCGCGGGTAGTGGTAACGTTATTTACTAATTAATTATTCCGACGCTTTGAGAGCTTTATATTATTACGATTACGAACGCGACGAATGAAGAAAACGTAAAATATTGTACGTATAAACCGTAGGACGGTGCTGTACGCGCGCGTTCCTCGGCGAACTCGTTAAACCGCCGCGGAGTTTCCGTATAAAATCAAACGAATTTTTTTCCCAGAACACGCGGTGCCCTCTTTGACGGTCTTCGCGTTATTATTGAAAAACCCGGGCAGTTGAATATTCGAACGCGGTTTATTTCCTTTTTCGTGCGCTGTAAACATTTTGGTCCGCTAACAAGGAGAATGGAAAATTCGCCGCGAAAACCTGCACGGAAACACGACGAAATTGGGAAAACCCGTTTTTCTTTCGTTAGCGCTATAGCGCCAATTATCGGAGTCGCGGTCGGTTGGCAACGTTTGGAAAACAAACGTTCGTGTAACGGTTTGTGAAAAACAACACGCGACATTTCCACGATTCGCGCAGGTCCAGTATAAGAACCGATCCGGTACTTCGTGTCGTACACTCCGCGCGAAATACGTTTCGTTCGTTCGGAGCCGTTACGTTCCGGTATTACAATTGTCGGATGTTGCGCACCGTGCGTTTTCGCACTATAGATCACGTAACAAATGTAACGTTGTTTGGAAATTTCCATCGCGATATTGCGTTTGCCAATCGGGTACGTGTAATATGTTGGTCGCGTGGGAACTTCGAAATTTCGCGAGTGTATGGCGGCGGCGAATTAGGAACGAAACACGGCGAAATCGAAATTGATATCTCGTAACGTAGTACGGTCGTCGCACGCACGTACACGGCCCGGGAATCGTTTCACGAGATTAGAAATACTGACGAAACGATTAGGTTTTTACTACCAACGAAATCGTCAAAATTATACGTACGTTTTTGTGTCGCGCACGGTGCACGGCGAATGATAGTAGTAGTCGTAATTGGACAGCTTAGGGTGGCTTAATTGCCTAAAATTAAATAGTAGTCGCTCGGAAAACATTTTCAAATTACAAATTTACGTTTGCTTTAAACGTAAACGCGCGAATAATGTCGACACGAAACGGCATATTGTATATATATACATTTTTTTTTCACCGTCGTAAATTCTTAACGATAAAATTACGTACGTTGTTTTTACGTAACTTGGCGTTTTCTGATTGTTATAATGAAGATTCTTATTGAATATACACGATAAAATTGTATTTAGATCTTTTGTAACTTTTATTCGAACCGAAGATATTATTGACTACAACGAATATCTAACACGTAACTAAGCCGAATATTTCTGGATTATTTAAAAAAAACCACGACTATAACTCTAGTTTCATCGGGTTTTTATTATAATCAACTTAAATTCGACTAATAGAAAAAATATCGCTAATTCACGTAGCTTTGCCGACGATAGATAATAAAACGAATTATTCGTTAATTAAATCGATCCGCCCGTAATAAACGAATTGTCCATTGGGCGAACTTTTCCGGTAATCGTCAAAGTGTATCGACCATAGAAGATAAAAAAAAACGCCCTTGTCGACTCGGTATTCGTATAGACTTCATAATTGGATAAATTTACGCCTATGGGTTAATAAAAGTGGCAATTATTATTAACGCTTTGGCAATTAAATTATTTACTTTCGTTATTCTACTCGTTAACCGAGGTTATTTAAATATTTAAATTAGCGTTTCTCCCAAGAATACGATATGCCCCGTCGTTATTACGTGAGCGTACACCATCTCCGTAACACCTTTCCGGGGCAGACGCCCGTAATACGCGGTGCCTATATTAATATATTAATTTAATTTATAAATCGAATTGGAAATGCGCGTACCTAATTTAATTATTTGGACATTGAAAGGCCGAGTGTGGCTGACAGTCCGAATGGAAATAATTACGCCTACTAAATAATCGCTATTTATATTTGGTTAAAAAAAAAAAATAGATATTATTTTTCCGGATTGCGCGTATCGAATATATCACGTACGTTTTACTTTTTCAACCACTCGAAACGCCCAATGATTGGCGTTAAACGGTGCGCCGGAAAAAACGTTTCACCGTGTTTGTCATTGGGCCACGATATACATATATATATACGTTATAATACTACGTAAATATCCCGAATGGACCGTGGAAAAATGTATAGCGAATTAATCGCCACGTCAATTAGCGTATTCGTGCGTAATAACGCAATAGGAAAAGTCGTATAGACTTAATAATTGGTCCTAAGACTGGAAATAAAAACGGAAAAAATTAAACGATTTATCGCGGCGCCAACTACAATATTCCACAAACGATACTGGTCGACGATCGATTTCAGTTCGGGCGGGCTCGGCACAAAAAAAAACTCGCGCGCTTTGCTCGTCGCGACGGTCGCGTAATTTGTACGAATATTTTCGGCTATTCGTCTAGACGCCGTTTCGTATTATTCGCGTTGTTCACTCCAGACGAGCTGGATTCTCGAGAATATGTCCGAAATACATTTACAACGACGCGCCGCGGAAAATCAACGGTATCTCGCGCGGTGGTTTCCCGCAACTGCGACTTCGATAATAACGGCGGTTCGTTCTTTTTTTTTTTCACCCCGCCGATCCCGTGTATTATTATTATTATTATTATTGTTGTTTGTTATGACGAAAACGCAGCGTCGCTTCATATATGGCCGTCGTTCCGTGTACACAATATCTCGGAGGCACATGCTGCGTGTGCGAGTCTCCTGTCCCGCGTACTCGTCGGCTCCGCTGGGAACGGTCCCGATTGTTGATGACTGTACGCTTAAAAAGGTATTATGTAAACGGAAATTTGTTCACGGCGTTTTTTCCCCGCCACCCGCCGTAGACGGGAACGGAATCGAACCGATTACATATCTGAGAAAATATCGGTCACGAATTTACGGCACCGATAAAAAGTCGGGCCACACTCCGTAGAACGCGGCCAGTATTCAGCCACGGCTCGTTCGAGATGCGCCACCGCGCCACTCGTTGTAAACGGCACCCGAATAGCTCCGCGCAAACGTTTTTCTCATTGACCGCGCAACGCGAAATCGACGATTGTGTTTTTACTCGCGCGAAACGAGTTCGATTGAAACGGTATTTTCCCGAATCGATGCCGCCTTAACGAACAATGCCGGATTCGATCGAGCATTTTACGTACGATTTACGGACGCCGAACAATTCGATTTCCGCCGGTTTTTAGACGTGATATTGTAACACGTAGACCGTTTGTCAACTTACGTTATTCCCCGTGTAGCCGAAGAACGATCCAATTATAAACGTGTAAACTCACTTCGCTAATCGTTTACAAATCTTATTTCAGTATTTTGACGCGCCCATGAGGAATATTTTAGTGGCGTAGTCTTAAAAAGTACTTCTTCGTACGCGATAATGCGTCTTAAACAATCAATTACGACACGACGTATTAATATTGTATTGTACGACGCGTCGTACTTTTATAGCGTGCGTACATATTACGTATATATATAAATCAGTTCAGATTTATGTGTTCGAAACCGAATGATTGATCTATTAACGTTTTTTTTTTTTTTTAAACCCATCGAGAGTTGTTCGTGCAAATTATTTTATATAATTCCAGAAAACGCGCGCTGAATTACAATCAACCCGTCTTTGTATTAACCTAACGAGAATTAATAATTATTCTCACGATAAATATATACACGTTCGCTTTTTACGCGTACTTCAATCACGTCGTAACGTATAAGTCGCTTTTCTTAAACGAAATAATAATAATTAACGCGCGGAAAAATCGATCGAGCGGGGCGCGTTAAATTATTCGGCCAATTATTCGATATCATTTCGAACGGGCGCTAATGTAGTTTATCGTTTACGTAAACGAAATCGATACCGAATGTTATTCGAATATACGTTTAGCGTAACGTTTTTTTTTCTTTATAGTTTTTTTTTTCTAAAATATACGTAGCGCGTTTTTTATAGTTTTCCCGTACCTTACCATCGATAATTTAAAGAAACACTATTGCGTCGGCTCGAATAATTTACTAGATTTAAATTTATTATACATCAACGTTATCCAAGTAAAACAAATACGCGTTTTCTACCGACGAAATCGTATAACCACGTAGCGTTTTAAATATTTTACTATTGTACTACCATGCCCGCCGCTTTAAATCGTCACAAATTACGAAATGACGGCGGTTTTTATTCGTTTCGAAGTTAAACAGATTATAATTCCGCTATTGTGTACGGCGACGATTTTTCGCGAATATTTTACGTTCGAAATATTTTTTCTACTCCGGTATTTTCTTTCGCCGGATACCAACTACAATACGGAAAACAAATATACCTTACGACTATAATTGGTCCACTGATGTCGGTAATAATAATAATAATTATAACCCGACTATATCGTATTCTACGTTCGTTTATTGAAAACTAAAAATTGGGGGGAAAAAAATGGCCGAAAATCTGACGTTTTTATTGAGTTTGAGTAAAATATTAATCCCAAAAGGATTTGTCGCGTTTGTCAGTACGTATATTTCACGCGGAAACGATTTGTCACGTGAACAAAAAAAAAAGAAAACCAACGCGCTTCGCTGCAACGGTGAAGTGGGTTTCCGTTAGGATTTTTTTTTGTAAGCTAGTGAAACACGACGTAAAACAAAAACTTATAAATAATTATCCGAGTTAACAAATTTCGCCAGCGATATAGTTCGTGTGTTTTTCGATTTTCGTGCGCCGGAAGAAAATATTAATTTTCTTAAGTCTGGCCAGATGCGCTCGCGGATAGAACGGTTGGTTGACGTCGTCGTCGGTGGTGATGGTAGCAGCGGTGGCGGCGGCGGCAGAAAAGTGTATAACAGCGCGGCACAGATGACGACAGCGGCGATGACGGGTCTTATTAATAATCGCAGTGACTGTCGAGGGGAAAAAATTGTTTGGAAACATTTAGGCTCTCACGGAGACAGGCGTCTGGGACGAAGAAATTAAAAAAAAAATACGTCCCCTCCACGACGATTTAATTACGATTGTATATTATACATACATATATATATATATATATATATTTATTCCGTTCTAAACGTGCAACGCATCCGAAAATTATTAAACGCGCAATAGGACTCCCGAATACGTCAATGCGGCAACTTAAGAGAGAGTGTGCGCGAGTGTGACAGAATGATGGAGTGAAGAGTATACTCGATTCCGACATTTAAATTTCGATATTTCCGTAATTCATTTTTACGATATTCTTATCGGGAACGTAATTTCTATTTTTCGCGTAATATCGAGAATTTATATGGACTCAAAAATTGAATAAAATACGCGTTCGAACGTTACGATTCAAAAAGAATATTTGTCTACGAGTTTTTCAAAACATTTTCCGTTACGAACACTTTTATAGATTTGCGTTTTTCGTTAGACGATTGTATATATATATTAACTACTGGACGAGTACCGACGCGGGATTCAATTCGTAAACGAATAAGCGAAATGATTGAACTATTATTTAATATTAAAACGCCAGTTCGGTCGCGTTATACGTTCGTTTTGTATTTTGTAATTTTTGTAAGGAAAATACGTACCTGAATATTTCGACGAATCGAAATCACTAAAAAACGCCCGCCGAACGACCGAAGTCGAAACATACGCGTTTTAATACGAAACGTAATGCGCGCTTGCCAAAACGACCGACTAGAAAAACGAACGAATTCGAACGCCGCACCGTTGTCGTCTACTTGTTTTTCCATTCTTCATATAGAAACGTTCGTCAGACTCGGCGTTTACGATTTCGACGGCATTACCGACTAATTGGACGATACTGCGTGTAAATTTATTGTCGTCTACGTAATGCATGCACGAAAATATATTTTATACGCGTATAGCGTGTATAATAAATTAATATATCGTCCATATAAAGTTCAAATTACCGAAATTGTATCGCGAACCGAAATATGTCCTCCCGCGGCCGTCGCCACCGCCACCGGCGATATCGACTGAATATTATTATTTCATATTTTCCTCCGCCCACTCAATCACCCCGCCCGACCCTAAGCCGGTCTGTCTGTCCGCTACTTCGTCACTCGCTCATTCTCTCTCTCTCTCTCTCTCTCACACATACACACACTCCCGCCGTTCCCATCGTGTGTATCGTGCCGAGGCATTGTTTTAATTAATCAACGACCATGCACGCGGAAACGAATTTCATTACAATATTGTAATTTAAATCACCAAATGCAAATTATTTTTCTTTATATTTATTCATGCGTTCGGTGCGGTTATTTATTTGATTTTGTCATCGCGTGTCGTTCGTTCGTCGTGTATATTTATGCGCGCGTGTGCGTGCCTCTGTGCGAGTGTGTGTGAGGTGGTTTTTAGTTCGCTCGTTCTCCGTACGTTCGATACTTGGGAATAGTATTATAACGTGCGCGCCCACGTCGAAACAATGTACTTAGTATACTCCCTTGGTCAGTACACGTATGCAAATAATGTGACTGCACGTGTGATAACGAAAATAAAAATGGCGCGTTGTACGATATATATATATATATATGTGTGTGTGTGTTTGTGTGTGTTATAAAACACTTGAAAAATAACGAAAAAAAAATACGTTAAACGCGCGATAAAATTCGTAAAACGTTTTCGAAAAATAGTTTACCTGTCTATCAGATAAGTTTTACGTCAAATAAAAAAACGAAAACTCTTCTTTGTACACTTAACCGGAATTTGACGTTTTTTTCGTAATGATTATGACTAACGCGGATATGTTTCCATTGAATATTCTTTCGGAAATGTAAATACGAATGTTTTATACGTTCGTTTTTTTTTTTTTTTTCCAAAAGCCGAATCTAACCTGAATAGAACAAAATGTGTACACATATTTTCGCGTCAAATATTTGCTTATACGTTGTTCGAAAAATCGACGCCGCTTCCCTGCAGTACTCTAAGCGAATATCAAATTATACCAATTACGGTTCGAATTTAACTGTCACTTCGAGTGTATTTAAATGCGCACGTATGAACGAATTCAATTGACATATTCGATTTGAGATAATTTTATTCGCGCACAAAGTTTCGACAAATTGAACAAAACAACGTCTTATAGAACGTATAAAATGTCGGCCATTTACCCGTATTGTCGCGTAAATGTATCGTTCATATACGTATAAATGTCTTATATATCACCTTGTACGAGTTTAGGAACTTCGTTAAATTATTTATTATTGGAATCGGGTTATTTCGAAAATAATCGATTTAACGGGAACAATTACTTAATTAGAGTTACGTTTTTATTATATTTTTAAAATAAAATTGTTCACGAAACGCGTACCGTTAATTTTTTAATAACGCGATATTTAAATTATTTATGAGCAACTACTAGACTATGATAATGCTGCTCAAATAAAACGTAAACCAAACCCATGTATACCCTTAATATCGGGCATTGGATCGCCCGTATTTATTTACACTCTTTTTGTAACATCGGACTCGCGTAAACGTTCGTAATTGATCGGTGAAATATTAATTATTTTATGCAAATAAGCATGCGCGAGTATAATATACACGTACAAACATATAATGAAAAAAGTGTAATAATTTCGCGACCGTATTTATTTTCGCCGTTTCAGTGTTTATCGTATTTTAATTTGAAATTTCGATACTGTTAAATAATCGATCTATTTTTGTTTTTTTTTTCGACGCGTACGAAACAAAATTATTCGACGTTATTATTTACATATTATAATGGCCGTATATATTCGTGTTTCCGTCGTTGGCACTCTCGGCGAAACAATTATTTAAAAATAGAAATTATTTCCAAGATAACAGCACGCGCTATCGAACGTTATTCGAAATATTTAGACAAACACGCTCCTATAAACTCGCAATTTTAATTAAACGGGCGCGGCGGTCTGGGCGTCGGGTTAATAGAGCGGGAAATACTTAGACCGAACTACCAGAACGCGTTTGCGGCGAATTCGAAGTAAGAAGTATGTGCAGGATTCGCCGTTATTGTTCAGCGAAATGGACTTCGTTTTTGTCGTACGATTAGGTCAGGATGTTTGTTAAACTAATCGCGAAAATATTGTTTACCCATATGTGTACGTCTAGGACACGAAACTCGGGTTATGCTATTCTACACAACGACGTTCGTTTATTTAACGACCCGAACGCATTTCGAAAGCTAACCGAACGATATTTTTGCCGTCACTATACGCTAACCATTATTATTCTGTGGCAAACGTTATCGCGTCGATCGTATTATTACGACGAGTACGTTGTCGAAATAGTGAGCGTAACGTATGTCTCTACGTTTTTGCACCGCGCAATTTTCGTTTCCGATTTACTTTCGGACGACAGTATGCCATCCGCGACGGTGTACCGAGGTCAATTACGTAACATTTATACGATTTCGATTCCAAAACAGCGAACGATACAATCCGTTTTATTATCTGCGCAATTTTATTCGTTTTCTGTGTAATCCGTATCGTTCGGATAACGTTTTAATTACGTAAATTGTATAATACGTCCTAATTAAACCATTTTTAACGAAAACTCGAAAAATGAACTAATTTTAGCCCGAATACTCTTAAGTCTTATATATATATATATATATATATTCGTTTGATCTAAATCGCCGAAATAAACTATTATTACGTTTTCGAATTACCGTAGCATATTTTTTTCGTAAAAGAACGTTATTACGGTTTATGGTGAACTCAAATGCTACTGTTAAGTAACGAACGTAGTTTTTCCGCGAATTACAACGGTGTTTTGTGTTCGGATAATTTTAAAAGTCGTTCGACCGCAATTACCGCGTAGCCGAAATTGTTTGAGTAATATATCGTGTTTTACGTTAAATGTTCGAATTAACGGTACATTTCACTTGGTTCGGATACATAGAGTAGGGTTCACGTGTACTCGGCTAAAATAGGATATGTCCTATTAAATTTAAATAATGAAAATTAAGGGCCACGTACACGACCGGAATCCACGTACACATAACCGTAATCGAGATTTACTGCAATAAAGGGATCGTATTTTTTAACTGGTTCGAATATGGAAGTGGACGTAAGACGTGTATATATATATATATATATACATATAGCGCTAAAATAACGCGACCCGTCAAGGCAATAATTATAATATTATTATATAATTCGACCCGTTCGCGTCAAATCTACCGAAAGTTTCGAATTTTTTATCCGATAGTAATCCGGGCGCACGATTTACGCGGTCGAGAATCCGATCGATGTTTATCACGTCTAATTCGATAAACGGTAACAAATTTATAATAATAACGGTAGTATGGTGTTGCTAATAAAACGTAGCGCGTGATTTATTTCAGGCTTGTCAATTTGATTTCCTTCCTGAATACATTAGTTCAAGAGAAGAATGAACAAGGCAATTTGGAGAAGATAAATGAAAATGCGAAGTACGCCCGTCTATCGGCATTAAATATCCGAAAAGGGCGCGTAGTAAATATGGTTTTCGCGAAAATTATTTCCTCGCGAAACGCAATGTTTTAAGGAGTTCGTGCAGGCAATAACGTTAATAACGCCAAATAAATATATAATATATAATAATAGTAAATGTTCGTTCGAACAAAATTAAATATTTAACGGAAAATAATTTAGTAAATTTTTTTTTAGATAATAAAATTGACATTTTGAGAATATTTTAAAATCCGGTAATAACATTACATAAATAGCAAGAAAATTAAACGAAACTCTCGACGTTTATGTCACAAAATAAATGAGTTTCGAGTAGTCTATATATATTGTTTGTGTTATGGTCTACAATATTATAATTTATTTTTATTAATTCTGTACCGTTTCAATTATTTAATAGTTGAGACTATAAGTTTTAATTATAAAGCGTGCACGTCGGTGTACTTAGAGTTAAATATTTATCGTTTATTTCAATTTTAAGGTAATCACAATGACCATAATATTCGTATAAAATAAGCTCGCGTAGATACTCGAAGAAAAAGCGCTAAATAAAGACAATTTAATTTATTACCTCGTTAAGAAATAATAGTAAAATAAAATTCGCGAAATTTAGAATGTTGTTTTTGAAAATTGTGATTAAATTAGTCGAAAATTACAATTCAAAAAATCCCGATGTAAAAATGGACAAAGAGACGGGTAATGTGGAATTATTGATAACTTATAAAAACTGTAACTATCGAAACGTGTAATATTATTTAATGTTATTTCCACGATAACGAAACATTCGAAAGCGGCGTTTATTTAAGCAATATTATACTAAGCGTAATGTAATCTGTTTCAGTCGATATATTATCTTCCAAAATGACGAGTTAAACAAAAAAAAAAAAATGGTTTTTTTTCCGAACGTAATAGCGTTCTTCGAGATAATATTGTTAAGTATTTTCAATTTGGATTTACGATAACAATAATAATTGGCGTTTTATTGTTTTTCCGTCATGATTTCAAAGCGTATACAATAAATAACTCCCTCTCGACAAAAAAAAGAAAACGCTACATTTTTCTACAGTCGTTTCACAAAACCGTTAATGGCATTCAACTTGAAAAACCGATCGACGACCGTAGGACTTGTAACGTATTTCATATCGTTATTACACTTAATAACGCGTGTACAAAATAACTAAACATACGTCGGTTCGCCTGTGAATAATTTTGGGCACCGCCGTCGCTTCTGTAGCTTCGGCTTTAATAATAATAATAATAATAATAATAATAATACTCGACGTACGAGTAGTTTATAATATTTATGTAAACATTTTGTTTTCGGAAGTTCCGAATAAGTAAATGAAAAGTTTGTTCTAAATATTTGACGTACGTAATTGAAACGTTATACAAATATGCACTTCAATAGGCTATTTCGAGAAATATTAGTACGGTCTTAAATAAACGATTAGATATATATTCGCCAAAAGTTTCGGCTATATTTTTCCTTATTTTTTTCATAAATAAAACAAAACAAATAAGCATACGTGTATGATATCGTTATTGAAAACATAGCGAATATTTATTCATGTATTATTCATGCGGCTACGTATAACCATATATACATATATATATATATTTATTTATTTTTATTTATATAATAAAAATACGGCTTTAGAATAAAATAATAATCTTTTGCGTTTCATTTTGAACTTGGCGACGGGCGTGCGCACGAGTAACCATATTTTCAATATCGTACGCCCGTCATACACTTGGCCGGCCGAAGACGGTTTCCTCGAGTCACGCGACAATAATATTTTAACGTATCGACGGACACCGAAGGGCTTTATTTTTTAATCCGCGATCTTATCCGTTGTTCGTGTTTTCTTCGTATTGACCTTTGATCGCCGAGACTGTGGCTGACACACACGCACGTACACAATATCGTCAGTGTGACGATTAACGTTATCCGGACAAACGTCGATTAATAAAACCGTAATTATAAACGTTTCGAAATGTTTGACACGAATAGAGACCAGCACGCGCGGTCCATTGTTTTGGCCGGTCGACCGTTATTTTAATTACGAAAAAAAAACCCGTTCGATTCGTCTACACTATACGTCGTACTCGAGTGGTGCACGCGTTTTCCCAGTAACTTATTGTCGCGTGCGACTGGGACGGAACGGGGAACCTTTGTTTTATTTCGTAAATAGGAAAAAACAAAAACTCGACTGTTCCCCGAACACGACTACTATATGTATATATATATATATACGCTCGGAGAACTATAATATGTTAGAGGAGGGGACGGAGGAGCATTCGAGTAGGTTGTGGAAACGGCGAGGGGACTGGCGGGAGAGCGAGCGAGCTGCTGCGAGATCATTAATAATTGCGCCGACGAGCTTTTCGCCGTTTTCAAATAAATGTCATCGCCATAAATTTCCCGACTCGACGAAAATATGATAACGGCTTTACGGCGGGAGGGAGAAACACGACGCATGCGCATAGCTTATAGCCCCTTGTCAATTTCAATTTAATAACGTATGTATAATAACGCGTATCGAATAAAACGCTTCAAAAGCGCGCGTAAACGAGTCGCGCGGACGGGTACGGTGCGCAATATTGTTCACGATCCACCGGGCCCGTGTCGGTTTCGATTGCGTTTTTACGAGGCAATTTTCGCGACGGCTTACGTCACGATCGGCGGCCGCGCTAGTGGATCGGTCCGAGAAGACACGAGAAGCAGACCTGTGCGGCACGCGTACGGCGTGTAATAGAATTACGACGAAACAAATTGCGCCGCTCACCGCCGGCGTTCCTATACGATATATCGCGCGTATTACGTGCCCGAATTTTCCGTTTGTTGCCCGCAAAAGTACCGGCGGACCTACGGCTTTTTTGTAACGAAAATTTCGTGAAAAAACTACGACGGCTCGACACCCTAAGGCGTATATACCGTTTCGTATACTCAGTAGGTCAACTCATTTCGGCCGTATTTCGCTTTTAAATACGTTCGTTTTATCGACTTTTGGTGTGCCACGTTGTTGATTATTTCTTCAACGTTCGCTTCGTTAGTTCGACCGGACTTTTCGACGCCTATATTCGATACGCGTCCCCGAAAAGTTAAATTTCCGTATTTTTTTTACGCGTTTTTTACAAGAGTTTTTCAAAGTTGTAGTTTCGCAAATGACCTTTTCGCGGAAGCTTCAATTACTGGCAAACGTGAATACATAACGCGCACAGTAATATATTCGCTTAACGACGAATAAAAAACGTCATTTTTTTTATAACAAACTCGGCCGATTCTAAAATAGTATTTATTATCGATATCGTGTTTTGTGTTATTTACCGCTATTGTCGCCGGCCACTGGACACGTTATTTGCTCGGCGTGTCTCGCGTTAATTCGTTTTTATAACGACTAAATCGCGAAATGCGCGAATGTTCCAAAATATTTCTACGTCACGTCGACACCGTGGCCCAAGTCGATTTGTCGGAAACGTTCAAAATTTGTGTAACAGTCTGTTGGCCCGCGCCGGTCGAAAAACAAATACTTTCTTTCGACCGTTCTTTCAAACGCGATCACGTGCGTTTCACTTCCGGAACACGAATTGTCCTCGAGAAACAACGGCGCGTCGTTCGCGTAAGACAATGCCGCGTACCCGGTTTAATTCGTCGACGATAAACACGATTGACGATTCACGGTGTGACGGCATGTTTAATCCGCCGTCGAATCGCTCGCGTATATTTCCGCCACCCGGCGCGTTCGTCGCGTTTAATATAAACACGGCCACGAATAGGCAAATCATCCGTGGTTCTAGGGAGGGAACGCCGTCGACGAATTGCTAAGTCCACTACGACTTAGCGCGTACCTTGAACGCGACGCGATTTCTTTACGAGTAGCTATTTGTCCGGTCAGCATCGAGCATGTTCCACGGCTGTTCCGAGTATCCGCCGTCGGTCCGCCGCGATCCGTCTAGCCGCGGCTACGTACATAACACGTACATTCGGATCGTAAATCATCGATCTATAAGGTACGCGTGATCGTTTCGCCGATCAGCCACGACGGCGTGCGCGCGCGCTCGAACGACGGAAACGTGTCAAACGATAATTGATTGCGGCTCGTGAATCAACGCGGTTATAATAATATATGCTAATTGCGTTATTTGTTCGAAACCGCGACGGGAGTCGTGCATAACGCGCTAACCAACACCGCCGCGGCCGAACCGCGTGTGAACTTTTGAACCCCGGTTTGCGAAAAAAAAAAAACGACCACGCCGTTTGACGCGTCGACGATTAACGTTGGAGCACGCGTGTGAATACACGGACTACGGGTAGAAGTGAATTAGCGAACGTAATTAAAAGAATGAAAACGAAACGAGAAAACGAACGACGGGACCGTAATTTCCATCGACGTCGACGTCCCAGACGAGTGGCCGTCGATCCGTATTACAACGGTCCAAGACGAGCGTACGTAAACGATTACGTTAGAAATGTTCGCGCGTCATAATAATTGTCGTTGGCGAACGACAATGGGAGTACGAAATGACTATATATATATTTCGACGTTAGTAGTTTGGAAATTGGAGCTAGTATCACGCTAGTAGGCGACATTTTATTTTTCGCGTTAATTTCATTCCTCGGCACCGTACAAAAAATACAAAAACATTCGGTGTACTTTGGGTCTACTATTTTTTTTTTTTTGGGCCCCCTACATATATCCTGTTGCAGCGCGAAACGTATCCGTATAGAAATAGTAATAAATACGTCTCTATATATTTATACGTGTATAGTGATCGCCGCGGTGTAAAATACGATATAGTACGTATAATATGTTCCCGTTTTGTAACCGACGGGACGAGGAGGAAGCTATCCGTTTCCGTCGAGAGAAATAATACGACGCGTGCCAATATAGCGACAGCAACGGGGCGGGTCGTGTACTCCGCGCGAGATCCGATGATATCAGCGAGGAACGGTGCGCGTGCGCGAGTGTGCGTCGATAGCGCGACGCGATTTCTGGAAATTAAATTTATTATTTTTGGCCGGCGGGTGGTGCGGACGATATCTCGATCGCGTCTTATTCGGACGACTCTCCACCAGTCGAGAAGGGCGGCGAAAAAAGCGGAAGAATACCGTCAATTATTCTACGGTTAGTTCCGCGACGGCTTACGATCGAATTACAATTGGAGAACGATTAAACGAAAACCGTACGAGACAATTTGCACGTTTTTCGGTAAACAAGACACCTATCTATTTAATCGTGGTAATTTCGCGTCATTCGGAAAACTAATTTCACGACAAATCGTTCGGGTCGTCACAATAAACGTATTTAAACCGGTTTTTAGTTTGACGAACACGTCTCATTCACGTCAATAAACGTGTAGGCCTGAACGGTTTTATAGTAACTTTAGTTACGGACCCGTATTTACGCTACTACGGAGTGCCCATTGTTCTGGCAAATTTCGATAATAATAAAATGTAAGTCGTTTTTATTTCGTTAACATTTTTGGGAAATATCCTCCGTATTTAAGTTAGTCACTGCGACAACGAGCTCGAGACAAAACGATACGTAACCATACTATCTTAGGACGTGGTGTAAATAATATTCGTATCGGTTTAGTTGAAAACGTCAGGCGGACCACATTTTCACGTTATTCGTGTTGCCTTTAAAGTTTGTAACAAGTTTCTTTTATACATAAACTATCGTGAAATCGGTGCACGATAATAACACAAGAACGTTTAGGTCCATCGACGCTTATTTTTGCCGAATAACATTTAGTTTCTGGTATCAACGTTGAAGTTTTAGATGAAATCGAAACCTTCGTAAATAAGCAACTTGAAATTCAGTTTTTAAATTTTTTTTTTTTCGTAATCTATCACCCGTTGACGATGATTGAACACGCTCTCGTTTACAACAATACAACTGGTTAGGTGACTAGCAGTAAATATCGGTAACGGTAATTTCCGAGTATTGTTGTATACAATAAATTTCGTCGCGTATACGACAAAATCAAAAAGGAATTTTCGGTGAACAAATAGTATTAACCGTTAAATAAGTTTCTAGTGTTTTAAATACGAATTTTAAAAATCGCTAATAATTTGGGCGGAAAATCGGCCGAAAATTTCAAATATAGCAGCGGATAGGGAGAATTAAACGGTTTACGGTACGCCCGGGAAAAGGCGTAATTTTGTAAAATGCGCGTCACCGTTACAACAATACATAAGCCCTAACAAAAGTCGACAACGCAAATTGATCCGTAAAATTAATAAATCGTTTCGCGACGGAATTTCGATTGTAACGCGACGTTATCCACGGTTTGAACTTACCGAGATTACATATTACGAGTATATTTAGCGCGACGTGAATATTGTTTTTTTCTGTTTTTGTCGCGTCACGTATATTTATAGGATATTACTGCGCAGGTATTGCTCTTTATAACAACTGCTTCCACAGTTGCCACACTCGTTTTATGTTCAAAAACGTATTTTTATGTTTCCGCGCGCGTCGAAATAATAGAGCGCATCCGTCGCGTTTAATATTCTTTTGTTGGAAAAAAATCTGAATACATAACGAATCCAATAACATTTTTCTTTCCTTCGGGCTTAGGTCCCGACCTGCTGCAGCTTCCATCGGTTTATATTCCAATTTCAACGCGATATCATTTTCTCTATATAATATATATATATATATAATAATTCCTAATCAGCACAATCCTTCCCCTCGAAAAAATACTGTGGTATATTCGTATACACGGTGGATAATAATAATAAGAAGCGGAGGAATGTTTTTAATTCGGTCGACTAATTCGTTCACCAGCCGACTAGGAGAACCGTTCGGAATTTTCCGTGCGGTTTTTATTAAATTTTTTTTTATCGTATTTTCCTAAAATTAGACGAAAAAAATGAGCGTTCGTATAAATACGACTGAAACGCGGCGTTTTCGTCCCTTCCTCGTAATCGCGCCGCACGTGGCCAATAAAAACGACCCGCTGACCCGTCCGGCGCGTACATATTTCAACGCAAATTCCCCGCGCGACCCTTGGCAAACGCGGTCCATCTGGGAAAATTCGCGACGACCAGATTTTTTCGGGTGACCGTCCCCTGTGGCGCGTATGAACCACCCGATGCCGAGTTTCGCTATAATTTTCGTATATATTTCGCCAATCAACGCGCCTAACAATAACACGCCGTCGGACGTTTACGACTCGCCGTACACATGCCTTCAAAGATCGTGTATACCCGTGTATCCAGAGACAGACTTTGACATTTTAAGGCCCAAGTCCGAAATTTCAATAACGTATTAATAATGTGCTATTAACGGAATAGACTCAAACGACATTTCTAAATTTTTAAGAACAAATTTAACGAATTTTATAAATAATTACTATTATAAACTTAAGGTACTATTCTCTGGAAATAATCTTTTAGGTCGTTAAATAATGGACAATCAATTACATATATACGCTCGTTTAACGTTAAATAAGAAATTCGGAACACGATCGTTCGTTGTATTTCTCGATATATTTTTTACAATTTTTAATCTTAAATTTTTACATTATTAATGACCACGACGATGGATTCGCGATGGTACTTCAACGTTTGAAGAAACTGCAACTCCACGATTTTTATCTGAAATGTTCGTCGCTCGTTTCTGCCAGGTTATATTTAAAATGTCACGAAAATTGAATTGTTTCCGCGCGTGAAAAGTTTTCCGAGTCATTTTTATATATAGGGAAGCTAGAAGTAAGCTATTTCACGTATGCCTTCGTTACTTAAACGATAAAAAAAAAAATGTCCGAAACGTTCGCAAGTTACTTCAAAATTCATACGCACCGAGTCAACGATTAATTGAAGTTAACAGTTGATCAATAGTAGGCGGAAAACGATCAATTTTTCTGAAGTATTTCGTCGAATATCAAACGATTGGCCGTAAGTTAATTTTGAATCTAACCCGTATTTCATTTTCGAAACCATAAACGTAGCATTATAATAATATATCTACGAAAAAGACCGATCAAATCTCTTTTCAATAAATATCTTATTCCTATTGGGAACGGCGATCGTGTTGTTTTTTTTCTTCAAAAAAATGCTTTTTTACAAATTTGTTTCATTTTTAAACACCTCGAGTTCTACAAAAACGTAAGGCTCATAGCGTGTACCCTTATTGTCCTACGTATATATTACGCGTGTCTCCCATGTAGGTAATATACAAATACAGGCGTCGTCGTTCCTCTACATTATTTTCGTACCGTGCCGCCTCTATGTTTTTATCGTGTTACGAACGTGATCCTGGGTGACCCGGTTACTAAACGCGAGCCGACCGACCCGCGTCCGGCGGGGTGCATTTCTATAATAACGGTATTATAATATGCATACAGTCGTTAAATAATGTAGAAAATGCCCCTGGAACAAACGCGGATATGGCGGCGAGAATATTATTCAGGGACGACTCGAAAACGTTAAATTACACAGTGCGCCAATGCCGCGGGACTATTAATAGGAACTTTGAAAGTTTGATGCGTTTACACGCGTATTAAATGTTAGCGAAAAGGTATATTTTTTAATTTTTTATTATTACGGCGACGTCGCGGTATTACGGTCGTCCTAAAATTACGCATTCACAAAGCATTTTCTCGACTTATAATTATCCGAGAAAGACGAAACGTAACTTTACGGTATAATCGTCTCTCCTTTGAGCGCCCTATACGTATGGTTCATTAAGCGTTTATTGGCCATAATCGCGTACTTGTCGACACATTTTCGCCACGATTTTACATTTTTCAATCAACGGCCCGTCGTGTTATTATATTATACGCGTTTTATTCGTTTTGCTGTTACGTAATCGGTGTACGAATGTATCCGACATGTTTTTCGCCATCGCTTAACGTATATAATAGACCTCGTTCGCGTTGATTTAGTACGTTTGCGTACGAGGTTATTTTTTAACGAAGAATTTATAAGCACGAGCACACAAATGATTCCGTTAATACGTCTTGTACAATCTTATGCGCGCGTGTGTGTGTTTAGTTTACATGTTTAGAATGTGCTTAACAGTACATTACACCGCGCTATATAAATATATACCGTTCCCCTCGGGGAGTGTTGGTAAAATAATTACCACGTACAAAAAAAAAATATTTCAAAAATCTATTAACGTTCTTATAATTCAATACGCTATGTTGGTGAAATCGGGTATTATCGCACGTAGGAAAATATTATACGCGTATTCGATATTCGCCGTAGGCCACGGTGAAAATAAATTTTCAAAATGTCCAAATAAAATACACGGACAACCTTAGAGAAAATGTCCGATGGTATTGTCGCGGGAAAAATACGAAAACCAAAGACGACGAAGAAACAAATATTCGAAAAAAATCTAGCCGAAATAACCGACGTAATATATAAATTTGTGGGTATACACGTTACGATTTTGTCAGATATGTACAATGTGACAAGCACTAGGGATAATTTACAGTGCGCGTGTAATAAAACCGCGAAAAAAGGGATTCGCGTATAACGAACCCTTCGATAGTTTTAATCGATACACTAGTCATCTTGTTGTTCTCCGGCATACTGTTTTTTCTCTCGGTAGACGGAAATCGTTACCGTTTTGTCTTTTGATTCCGTTATTTATAGGCGTATCTAGATGTAAAATTTCGAAGACGCTTAAATTATTTACCAACTCCGCAACCGTATAACCATTTCTGTTTCACGACTACTATCGTTGTCGTATTACGTTCGGGCGTTCGTCTAATCTAATCGTCTCTTTTACGTAACTGTTCTATGATACACTGGCTGTCGAACCCGACTCCGCGTTATCCCGGAATCAATTTCGGACGATTCGGCTCAACCAACGAACCCGATCCGTCCACATCAAAGCGCGATTCTCGTTGTAGATCACGATCGAAAAGTTTATTAGCGCATCGATTTGGCGCGACCGTTCCCGAACGTACCGGCATGTGTCAAACATATGTACCCGTCAATCGACGTTTGACTATACGCGTTCGGCGCGAATCGAATGTTCGGGTCGGTGGCAAACGAACGACGTACGATGTCTTCGAGCGTATATTTTTCGTCTTAATCGCGACGGTTTTTCGGATTGGGAGTATCAATATGATTGGCCAGTGACGCGCGTATTTGTGTATTCGACGCGTTCGAAGAGCGCCAATGTGTATCATTTTTAAGTAGATTTAACTCTGGATAATTTCACCATAAGTGGGCACACACTTGACGGTTTACTGTTCCCGGTTTTTGGAAGGTGCACGTACGTTTGATTAACAGCAATCGCGAGCGAAAGCGTTCCGCGTTGTTTGAGCGAATAATAGCCGTATAGACGGCCGGCCTTACGCGTCCGTTGAATATAAATTTGGACGCCGAAACTTTTTCGCTAACGCGTTCCGTGTGTAGTACGTTGGCAACTTTAGAGTAAAGTAACGTTTTCATATCGTCCCCGCGCGTCGAGAAAAATACAACGAACGTCGTTGACCGTGGTGGCCATACTACGTCGGCACCTGCGTTCCCTGTTGCGAAGTACGCGCGCTGTCAACACTGAGCAAAACGAATATCGCCAAAACATTCGTCGGACCCGATAACCCACGTATACAAAAATTTCACGGCAATCGGTTGAACGCTATGGGAACGCGTAAGTGACAAACAAAGGAACAATCTTTTTTGTTGAAATAGACAAAAAAAAGATAGATTTCCACAAACGATTGTAGCGTTCGAAATTCGACAGTTATTTCGACGTTGTGTATTACTGTTTCGATACTATATTTATCTAAAAACAGTTTTAAACCGTTCGCATGACGTTACGCTACACTTCAAATAGACTAAATAGTTCGCCGATTGTATTTTTTCAATTGTTCACCCGGCGCCGCTGCCGAAATTGTTAAAATCGTAGTCGTTAATTAAAATAACCGACATCGATTCGAACACGTCAAATATTTTAATAGAAGGCGCTTAAACATAACCCGATTACCCGTCTAGGTACGGTCCATCCTCTCATTCCTATTGGCGATGAAAAAAAAGGGTACGATATTGTCGACCTAATAAATTCCTCGGTCGCACGCCACCTATATAGCGACGAGGCGTACTAACAACATTTTTCCGCCGGTTATTACGACGTACGTTATGTCGAGACGGCGGAGATATGGGCAACTGTCCCGTACAGTTCCCGTCCATATCCGCTCACTCGGGTCCGTTCCCTCGTTTTAATTCCGCGTTCCATCGGGTTCCCCTTCGTCAGGGTGGGGGAACAAATACCATTTCGATTCGGGTCAACCGTTGAACGCGATTATTTCGTTATGTACAACGTAAATGTCCGTTGCCGGTACTCGTTTCCTATTTTACAGCGCCTTTATACACGAGCGCGTACGAACTACGTCGGTTCCGAATGTGTCGCGCTCACGAGCCCCCGATAAATGAACGTTACGTGAATTATTAAAACGCGTAATTACATGGCGACTTTTGGCAATAGCACGACGAAAATCGCGTGCGCGTGTTCCGTTATAATATAGACCGCGGGACGGGATACGCGTTAGAACGTATAATATTTTATACGTTCGCGAAACAATAACTGACACCAGTCGTCGTCGGAGCGAAAAAAAAACACCCAACAAACGCGCGCGTAAACGTATACGGTGCATAACGCGACGCGGAAACGTTATATATATATATATATACACGCGGATTTTCAATTTGTCGCAACACGTGTACAAAGCGATTTATTTTTTTATTACCACCAATCTTTCGCGAAGATTTCCGACAAATTTTATTTCGGCACTTTTCAACCCGTTGTCGATTCGTTTGAACATTGTTGATAGACCATTTTCCAAAGTATATACCCCCTCTTTTGTACATTAAATGTGAGTACATTTTAAATTTTCGAAAAAATAGGTTTTTTTAAATATTTATATTTGCCTAGGTTACCTTATAAAATCATAATCGATTAACGAAAGCGCTTTTTAATTATTGGATTTACGAGTAATTAGTACGTTTTCTCGTAGTGAAGTGTAAACGGTTAACAATAAACGGTAAATATATTTCGAATAAAACGTCTCCACGAGGAAAAGTTATACCACAGTACCTTCAACGTGCCTTAAACTTAAATTTACAAGGGAAATATTCGTCGGATTTTAAAAATCAACATATTCGATCGCTCGTGAAAGTATACTTCGTAACAACTTACAATTAAAACCGAAGGTTGCTTTTAAAAAAATTGAAATTTAATAAAATTATGGCGGAAAAATGATGGCGATGAAACTATTTAATAATAGCGATAAAAAAGTCATTCCGTATAAACGTTTATATACGCTTAAGGAATACCGAAGAGGATTTCGTCGAATACAAATTACTACGGAACAAAATACCGATATGGATTATCGGTTCGGCATTGGTCTCTAAGCAGTACCAATATTTCGTGACGTCGTTAAACGCCAATTGCGTTAAAAAGTCGGTAATTTTAAAAAATTCGTACCGGGTAAAAAGGAAAAAACGAAAATTGTAATACCGTAACGCGGTAATACACCGTAACGTTACGACTTAGACGGAAAACCGCGTTGTCTATTTTGGGTTACTTCGAACGTAATTCGAATAATTATTACGGGCGCGTAAACGATATTTCGTCGATAATATTTCGTTGGCCCGTCGGCGCCACGAAATTCGTTCGTATTTTCGTTTCCTACTCTCCGTGAAATACGCCGGTCGCGATTTTCGGGAAAGACTTTACCGCGACCGGTGTGCGGCGCGAGCGACCCCACGGCGACTCCAACCGTCGCCATTAGTCGCATCTGCAACCGACCACGACGACGGTTACCACCACGGGCGCCGCCGCCGCCGCCACGGATTTTACGGTTTCCATTAACGTACGGGCTATAATTATTATTCGTGGCGATATTGCCCCGAGAGATTGATAATAATTTACCGTCGGTGAAAAAGTGACGACGGAGAGAGGAAGAGACACGGCGGACGGATAAATACACACGGATAGACAGACAGACAGACATGCACACTGAACGTGTATAATATGAATTATACGCGCTTGTGTGTGTGTGTATATGTGTGCCGACTTAAGCGTAGACGCGACACGCGGTGGCGGCTGTGGTCGTGGATTACGGCGCACACGCACGCCAATTATTACGTACACTCGACGGCGTGTTCCGGTGTATAAATTGAAAAATTAAATAAAAAAAAAAAAAACCCCCGGAAACTATATTGAAACGCCGACGGTGGGCTGCGGACGGAAAGGAAAAAAACTAGCCAAATTACGGTGTAAACGAAACGTTATTATCAGTACCGGCAGAAGCCACCACCGGCGCCGTCCGTACGATCTTAGGTACGGATACACCTATTATAAGACATACGATACACACACACACACACACACAGACGTATAGTACGTTTGTACGCGTACACGTTTAGGTGTTAACAATGATTTGGCCCGAAATGGAAAACCTAACCTTTAATTTGCCCATACCCCCCGCCCTCGTCGATATAATAGTCGTTAAACACGCACCGTTCGCGCGAATGACGATTTATTTGCGCGCGTTTTACGAACGGGTCGATTATTAACCAACATACGACGACCACCACCGACTAGTGTGTCTCGTGTACTCGACGTAATTACATAGCCCGAATAAAAAAAGCGCACTCCGGGCGCGCAATACGGAATCGTAATCGTAAATAAACGACGTATACGAATTGGATTTAAAAAAAAATTCGCGTACGCGTTCGCCTTTTAACGGACGAAAATAATTTTGTAATTTTCTTTTGTTTTTATAAGCCGCAGGGAAACGACCAAATGTACGGACGTATACTGATTTCGTTATCCTCCGTCGATATATCGTACGTTTCACTAATAATAATTAGCGCCGTCGGTTCTTTTCTCGAACCGTTTGCTTACGACGCCAACGGATGTTAAGAATTGTTTCGTACACGATTAACGATTTTCGACTTACGTGCGTAGTATTCGCCAATTATTTATCGTTGTTTCGCGTACCGTTTATTAGTGGCGTGCGACCAAACGCCCGACTATCTCTGTCTCGATCTGCGCAACGCATATAATTTAGCGTTATGGGCGGTCTCGAATTTTCGCGCTTAACGTACGACTATTGTCAAAAAATAACGCGAGGTGCGACCGATGTGTCGAGCGGGCGTTATGTTCTCCGATAGCGCGCTTATAAAAAATAATAACGAAAATTGAACGCACAGATACGGATCTACGTACGAATAGAATATTTATACAATTACGTTTACGGCGAAAACAAATTCGAAAATTCCGCGCGCCGATTGGCCGACCGACTCGAAACCGTACGAGTTGCGGCCATTTTCGTACCAAAATACTCGATATTCACTGGACACGCGTAGCAAGCGCGTATACACGAACCGCGACCGGAACAGTCGATACTCCGCGCGAGCGTTATAACGTATTCTGCCCATACGGTGATATATTCGAGGGGTTGGCAAGAGCCTCGTCGAAAAGCGCGTACGCGTAATTAATGTTATCTTCGACGCGATTCCGTAGGTGGCCGTGATTCGCGAACGCGTTGCCGGGGCACCGCCGTACACGGTCGCTGCTCGTACACACACGTACCCGTTCGTCGTCACATCGGAGTTTCGAACAAATTACGCACCGCCGAGAATTGATTTACGCGTCCACCGACGGGGCGGCGCAAGATTACTGTCGCGGGGCCCGAGCACGCGCGTACATTATTTGGAGCCGAACGCCGCGGCGGTTGAACGGAAACGTTCGCGACACCGGTGCCGGCCGCGTGTTATCCGCCCGGGCCGGGCGTCATTAAACTTCGGTCGGTGAATAATCGCCGTCCCGGTTTCTAACGCAATAAGTGTGATATTGTCCTACGATATCGTCCGCGCACGCGCGTTCCCGTAATATTATCATAAATCGCGTGCTTGCGACCGTGCGCAACGTACGCGAGACGCTCTTAATCGGGATCACACGATTATATTGAACGTACGACGTTACGCGCGCGAATATTAATCGGGTGTGCGCCACCCTGCGGGCACGTCGTGGCTCGCGAATAAATCGCGAAGTAGTCGCGGGCATTATGTTCGTCTCGTATGTAATAGTACGGTAAAGTGTTTCGGGTAAAAGTCATTCCGGGGGATGGGGGGGGCAGACACGCGTCCAGCCGGTAAATAATCGACGCGGACGCTTTTCGTCGTTTCGCGTCGAATTCAATTACGAATGTTGTTCGGCCGCGTTCCGCCATCATTCGTAACGGCGACGTCGTAACAGCTCCGTTTCGTCCACCCGGAATCTATCCGACATGGTTCGCCCGTGCGCGTTCTCCGCGCCCGCGGTAATAAACATGTTTTTCGATCAATACGTGCGCGGGAGTTAAGTTAGGTCGGACTAGCGAATAGTGTTCGAAAAGTATTCCGGACACTTCCTTTAAGTATTTTCGAAGTATACTCGAAGCACTTTTCTTCGAAAGTATTATTTACAACAGCGCGGTACGTCGTATCGCCTTATCGTTTTAACGATCTTTCGTTTGAATTACGTCTGTAAATATTTTCGCCAAACACGGCGAATGCGTTGTTCTCCGCGGTAACATACTTGTACGAAAACCCCACTTCGTTCACTAAATAAAATTCCTGGCGTTCGGTATCTGGACAGATCGTTTTTGTCTCCTTGAATAACGGCGAACCAGATACCGAATGCGCGGAATTTTATTTAACGGACGAATTAGGGCTAAAACGGTTTTTGAAGAAATACGTTACCGTGAAAACGTGGTCAGAATAATTTGTTTTCCCGATATTTACTGAAATTAAACGTTCGCGTTGTCGGCGAAACGTGTTTGAACAGCGTGGTCTGAGGATTTTTCTCGTCCAGCCAAGTGTCCGAGTGTTGTTGGGGACGACGAGTAAACGATTTGGGACAAGTGTCGGGGACATTTAGAGAGTCATTCGGAGAAAGGGTTCGTCCTGATCGGGGAAATTCGAGTAGGCGTTACGTTACGGAAACGAACGATTGAATCGTGAATTCGGGCGTCGTCCGACAATTTTTCGAGCTCGTTAACAAACCCGGATCGTTTTCGATGTAAATCAAGCGCGGCTCGGGCTCGTTCCCGTAGTGATCGGACCGTAATCGGTTCGTGCGTAAAACGTGAATGTGTACGCGGCGACGGTTTCGCGTCGTTCCGTTCGTGTCACGTCGGTTTTCGCGGTAAATCCCGGCGAGATAATCTTGTTTACCGGAATATAATGTACATCTATTCGTCCGTCAGGCGGGGACCGTACGCGGCCGACAATGCAGCCGCACGTTTCCGGTACAGTGCCGAGGAAACGTGTACTCGGACAAAAGCTCTTTTTTTTTCGTTTTAAGAATTCTCGTCGGAGGCTCGACGAATTATTTCGTCGCCGTTATTTTAACGTTTTTAATCGAAACTCGCGCGGAACTCGTCCCGTAATTGTTTACGCGCTAATGCGTCTTTCGTAAACGGGATTCGCAATAAAAAAAAAACAAAATAAAAAACTGTCTCCACACCGTGGCGAGCGCGATTCGGCGAGAACCGGTGAATCTTTTAAAAACGACGGACAATCAAAAACGAAATAGAACGATCGTTATTATTTAGTTACTCGGAATCCGTTCGCCTATTTTTACGTTCGCGCGGCGTTTCTTTTTTTTTTGTCCCCGTTTATTCCCGCCGCTGGAAAACCGTAGCACGAGTCGTCGTACACCACGTTTCCAAACGAAAAACAATACGCCTAATCATTTCACGCACTTGGCGCGAATCAAAAACGGTTCTCCTACCGTGACGGTGGTATTTACGGTATATCTTCGGTGTTGTCCGATGATTTAACCTAAAAATAGTAAATTTTTGGTCGCGACGAGAAATATGGGCGCGAGATTTTCTTTTTTCGTCGACCGCGCGATGATTTGTCGGAATTATACAATAAAAGCGTGCTTCCCCTCGACTGCCCCCACTCCTCCAACCCCGCCACGCTATTGTTATTATTCTCGGTACCGTATATTTATTTTTATTTTTGCCGGTTCTTTCGGCCAGTTTCTAATCCATTTCGTCGTCGTCATTCATTGTTGTTCCATTCGGCTCTCGCAAAACTCGAACGTCTATTATCACGCGCTATTTTTGGATCGACGCGAGCACACTTCTGCGTTTAGAACGACGACAACGACGACGGCGTTCAACCGTGATGGTGAATGGCCGAACGGTTTTTGTGGAAACAATATACGTGCTGCGGTTATAACCTAAAAACAATGAGGATTGATCGTTTACAGTTATATTCTATTCGACTGCGGTAAGAGCGACGCGCGTCAGTGTTTTATTGTCCGCGGCTGACGCGTTTAAAACGCGTGATTATTATTATGTACCGAGCGTAGAAGGCGTTATTGTGCCATATTTTAGAAAACGTCGAAATTCCAAACGCGCGAACGCTATCGGGATCGTTGCCGACGATTTTTGCCGTATTTCGTTACCGGAATATCGTACGCGGTATTTGGTCTAGGATCGAAACGGGTGTCTCGACAACGTAGCACGGACATTTAAACGATAGATTTTTTTTGTTTGACGTTTTCTCGGCACGTTGTCGAGTCATTGTTTCTTTTGAATCGCGAAAACATTTACGGGTTCTCGCTACGTAAATTCGTAAATATCGTCGTATTAAAATTCGGACCGTCGGCGATATCGAGAATTCAAACGTAATATAAAGTATGTGTATATGTATATATATATAAGAATGCTTAAATGAATGAGTGGGGTAACAAGAGAAGATAGGATAATAAATGAATATATAAGAGGAAGCATAGGAGTAGCGTCGATTATGGATAAAATGAGGGAGAATAGACTTAGATGGTTTAGTAATGTTATGAGGAGAGAAGATTCGAAAGCAGTAAGAACAGTTATGGAATTGAGTGTGGAAGGAAGAAGAGGAAGGGGAAGACCAAAGAATAAGTGGTTGAATACGATTTAGGAGGATACGAGTACTGCTGTTGTGTGCGTGGAGGATGTGGGAGATCGGGCCAAATGGAGGTTTAGGACGAAGGTGGCCGACCCCAAATAGATGGGATAAAGGCCAGGGAGATGATGATGATATATATATTTTCTTCGCGTTTCCTTAAGTCGTAGGTTATGTTTAAACGGTAATTTTCGTAGACGTTTTTAGCGCCCGGTTTTTGAAATCGATACGATTGTATAATAATAACGGTAACGTCTGTACCGGAGCAAATGAGAAATTCGCTTGATTTGCTGGCCGCGTTTTACGTTTATTGTGTACCGACACTGTAAACGGACGAGGAAAATGTGAACAATTTTTATCCCCGATTCGCCGCGATGGGCGCGAGCCAAATATCCGTACGATTTTCGAATCATACACTCGTACGTGGTACACGCGTGTAAAATGTTGCGCGACGTGTACACAAGGATACGGCCGAAAAATATCGAACAATCGACGACTGTTGGCGGGAAACAGGAGGGGTGTTAGAACGCGCGTGCGTGCGTGCGTGTATATATATTATTCGAAGACGAGAGTTTTTGGAGAAAATTACACGTACGGGGCGTGTCTCGTTCCCGCGCGCAGGGGTGACATAATATTTATACGAAAACATTAACGTCGCCTTTGGACTGGAAAATGATAATTTATATCCACGGCTGATTCGATTCAGGTGAAACTACTACCCTCGTCTTACACAGGAGCGCGCACACACGCGTATTAATACGTATACATATTGTGCGAGATGTACACGCGTGTGTGTGTGTGTGTGTGTGTGTGGGTATACGGTAGGACTGCGTTTATTGTAAAAAGGAATATTTCTCGGTAGCGGCGGCGACATGTGTTCACCGAGAGAGTCCCTGTGGAGCCATTGTTTGTCATTCCGTCTTGGGAGAATCGTTCGGTTTCGCCACGCACTCTCCGTCCCGAGACTGCCAAGTATTATATACAATATTATTATTATTATTATTATCAATACCGTCGCGAGTACTCATTTTCCAAATGATATTCTCGGCAGCAGTAGCAGCACACACCGTTTCGGAGATATCGTTATTAAATAATATATATATATATGTCCGTATAATGTTAATGATTTTGAGCGTAAAGCGTTTATTGTCGACGGTGTTAAAAGAACAGAACTGGGTTGATCGCACGAATCCACATACGTGTCCGCGACGGCGTTACAGGTATCCCGCGCCGCCGTCATTGATTAACGGAAAATGTAATGCCATCGCGCGCTTTGCGTAGAATCCAGTCATCGTCTCGTGGGATTCTGGGGAACAAAAAAAAAAAAACAATAATAATAAAATACGACGACGCCGTCGAGAACAATCTGTTTTAATTTTCAACTAATATTACGAAGTCCGCGAAACGGTCCGTATCAACAAAGAGAGACGCCCGCTTTATATTTTTTACACGCTCAGAGAACCTCGATGTTTCTGGTTTGGCAGTTTTATTTCAATTTTTTTCTTCGTCATACAATAGACAATCGTGCGTTTTAATCCGTCATAGTACATTTACATGGACTAGTAACATTGATGTGTGTGTGTGTGTGTGTGTGTGTGTGTGTTCGTAATGGAATATAAAAAAGAACGCCGAGATTTAATTATTAAAATTCCGTCGCTTTGGTTTTTTTTTGGTCAGCGAAGTACGTATATATGTGTATTGTGTAATGAGCGAGTGCTTTTGTATTGAAATTGACGGGATAAAATATAAAAAGATGTGTCTAAGTAAATCTAAATAGTGAAACTTTTTAAATAATTTTAGGTTTTTTACCGTCGTTTTGAATTTATTATATATGTCTAAGCGTATATTATGTTTTGAGCTGTTAAAATATTCACAAACCGTCCACGTGTGAAACGAATATGTCGACAATTTCGCCGGAGATTTTTTAAAATGTTTCGCTCATTCTTTGTAAATCACCGGGGAAATCGAAAAACGTGTCGAATAATGTACCAACTAGTTACAATTTGCCAACAGAGAAAAACGCGTGTCAAGATCATCCGAGTACTCCTACACGAAAAAAGATTTACCGACAAAAGCGAAATACGTCAACGTAAAACCGATACATTTTTCGTTTCGGTTAGAATCTGAAATAAAAGACCGTCCGTTTAGTTAACATTTTAATTCTCTCGCTTTCGACGATATATAGTTACGTACGATTCTGACGTTAATTTAATTTACAAATATCCTTATTATTGATACTAGTAATACATTTCAGTGTATCATACGATCGTCGTGTGTATTTTATTATTTGTGATTTTTCTATAAAACGTCGACAAAAATTTGAACAAAAAGTTTTTTTTAAACATTTTTTAAATTAACCTAGACTACAGCCCTGAAATCGACGAAAATCGGATTTTTTTAGCGTAGTTTTATTTACCCGAATTTTCTTCACGTTAAACAAAACATTATAAAATATGTAAAATTAGCCCCACCTTTTCCACACACACACGTGTATATATACAGGCGTCAGGTTTTCATAGCAAAAAGTTCTTCGTCGAGTCATCTTTTATTAAAATCCACTCGAAACGTAATGCCTATACATAATGAAGGCTCCGCGGCTAAGACAGTAAAAACGAAAAACGTATCGTCGTTTCGTCCGTGTATAAACGGCGTGTCTTAAAAACGGGCGCGTGTAACTCGATTAAGCGCCGGAATATTCAAGTACCGAAAAACGTACGGATGTATCGTCAAAAACCGTGCAGAGTGTTGTTGCGCGTTTACGACGCGTATTTTACGACAAAACATTTCGTTAATTATAAATTAGGATATAATCTTAACGCGTCGAGTATGGTTTTAATTAATTCGAGCGGAGTGGTTTAAATGACAATGCTGATTATTTTTACGTATAATACACACACACGTACAGCGTACAAATTCGTAATAATATTTACCAACTACTACACCCAGAAGAACATCGTATCGTATATTGTTATAAATATTTCCTATCATATCGTGTACCGTATTCCGAAGTCTGGCGTATATTTGTAAAACCCCGGTTAAGTACGCGCGTCGTCTCGATCGGAATACGATTTCGTACTCTACGGAAACAATCTCGCGGAATTCGTTTACACTGCTTCTTTACACAAATAATTACGTAGTCTCGTAGGGACCCGGTTTAAAAACTAGGACGGAAGGGAATATTTCCCCAAAAATGAACGTTCGATGCTACCTATCACGTCTCGAGTAAAAACTAAACAATACCCGTGTGGTATTCGATTGCCGAACGCGATTAAAAATTATCGTAAATACGTGTTGTCGTTTGTATTCGATTATAACTCCGGGTAAGGGACAAATTATAAAAACCGATTTTCGTTTATTCCGATATTCCGATTTGTTGTTAATAGATCGCGTTCACGGAGTATTTCGTTATTTTCTGGTATTTCTGGTTCACGGGACTATCTCTGAATCCGATCTTGAGGTACCGCGTCGTACATATAATATTCGATTTTGCGCGCTAACTACTACGGAATATCTATCAGATGGTTTTGCAGTATGTTGTCCAAATATATAATATTTAACGGTTCGATATCGATAAATCGCGCAAATCCGATTTTTTTTTTTTTATCGTTCCTGTAATCATTTGTTTTGGTATATCGTTGGTGTTGATACAATATCGAATATTGTTATTTAGAAATGCGCCAACGCCTTCGGAACAGACCTGCGTAAAATATAATAAAGAGTTTAATAACGCGTGAATGACGAAAATCGTCGACATTGTACGTCGAATCCGACACAATACGTGTGTGTCCACAAAACTGTAAACTCGGAGGTATGAAACGGGACGAGGGAAGGAGTATCAGATTTACCGTACCGGGCAATATTTTAGACGAATTTCCGAAGGCGAAAAAAAAATATATATACGTATACTTAGGTAGAAATAAAAATAATAATAAAGAAATACCACTCGGAATTTGTTTCCCAATTCTTTATATATATATATATAGTCTCCCGCTGGTCGTGTTAGATAGACATTGAAAATCGCGTACGCGATAATTGTTTTCGTGTGAAACGAATGAAAACAAAAGTGATCGACGTCGGAACAACGAATACACGCGCGGAGCGCCGAGGAGGAAACGTTTCTCTCCAAACGGCTCGTAAATATTCTCGTTCGACCATATATAAGACGGTTCACAAATAGGGGATTCGTCGTCAAAAGACTGCGAAACGTATTATTTTCTCGCGAAATTCATTTTCGACGTTTCAATATCATTAACGGCCACCGCGAAAGCCTGTCGACGCGTAATATTACGTCTTCCAAAGTCGTTGTGAGGTTTCCCGTAAGACGTTCGCCCGTCTTTTCGACCGGAAAATTTAACTGTTATCTAACAACTAATAAATAGGAAGGCGCCCGAAACCCGAATATAATGTATATATATATATATTACACAACCGGACACACCGTAGTAATAACGTGAAAAACGAAGGTTTCGTGTAACCGTATAATTGTTAAATAGCTAATTATACGTATTACGCATTGTACGTACTATTGGGAACGACTTATCCGGTAGAATAAACATTGAAATAATATCGGATCGAATATAACGATTTCGTAGGTTGTACACGTTACGTTCTATAACAGTGTGTATATTATTACGATAATGGGATAACAGGTTAGCTACGTAACCGTCGGGGCGTTCTCGACGAATACAATTCCAAATGCTTCGTCAATAGCGCCGTTTAAAAATACGTTCACTACTCTCGTTTGACGATTATTTCGACATTTTTACGGAGTAGACAGAAAATAAGCGCTCCGTTCGACCCCATTTAGTCGGAATATGACGTTCGAACGCCGTTTTAATTGAAAACGATACGTTTGTTGACCGATTTTATATTACGCCGTGTTGATAGAGCGCGGCCAAGACAACGCGTCATAAATCACGCTCGGAATTGAAAACATGTCGTCTAATTGGCAAATCGGCAACCGTCCCTGCCCCCATCAACGACAATCGTGTCGATACAAGGGGCGATATTAAGGGTCCGGACTAAATGACTCACTGCAACAGCTACGGTATACAAATTATGTATTGATAACGTATTAGATCGCGATCCGTTCCTTTGTTCCACAATCGAATTACTATTCGCGTCCCTATGGCGCGGCGATTAATAGAAGAAATTCCTTCGTCCGCCGTCCTTACAGTTTATTAAACGCGCGCGATTGACGACTATGACGTCATCGTTTGACGAATACCGGCAATTTCTGAATATGTTGGAATGTCGACTATATAATACGTTTCGTTTTTCGGGAGTTATCCCAGACCGTCGTGTCTATTCGATATAGGCGAAATTATATACGTGTATTGGAAAAACTAACGACAGTCGACATTTTTTGGAAAACGTAAGTATTATCTCGGTTCTAACTCTTTCACCGGGCCACAATTACACGTAACGTAATGTTGAAATGTATGAACCTTACATAGATAAACGCGCGCGGCGCCAAACCGTTGGCTAAAAATCGTCGATCGTTGATAACGCGATATCGAATATCGATGGCGGTTTGCGCAAGAATGTGAGAAAACGGGTTGGAAATCGTTGTCGAAATAGCCGAGGAAAAATTCCGAACTAATGTTTTGTGTGCCTAGAAAGACGCGTTATTGGCGTCGTATGAACACCGTGCGCACATGAAAACGTTGACGACGATACGCGTCAAAATTATCCCAACGACCTCCGTCCACAGACCGAAGGACGCGTTTGGCTTCCACCCGGCCCGCTTTATATATATATATATATACGTAATATACGGTCGTGTGTATAAAACGTCTTTACCAATGACCGGTTATTCTTTATTCTCGTAACTGTCTCAAGACGCACTCCTCAATAACCGACGAAAATTCATTACCCTTTTGCCTTTTGCCTCTCCACCCGCAGCCGCGTCCCACTACCGTACACGGTAGTAGGTATATTTTTCAATTATGATCGTTACTAATAACCTCGCGGAGTCACAATGAGAGACGCGTATAGCTTTGTGTGTGAATGCCCACGCACAACAATAGACGCGTATCTTCCACGATTCGGTTTTACGAGCATACGTGTGCCGGTGTGTGTGTGTGTACAATAAGGACTATGTATTAAAATGTAATATACATATACACAAAAATGTGTGTGTGTGTGTGTGTGATTTCTACGACGTACATTGGTCGTTATATGTGTTGAGAAAAAGAAAGAGCGAGAGAGAAAACGTTCGGACGAGTAGCACGCACACAATAGAAGAGTTACGCGTTTCAAGGAGAATCGAGTTTTCTGAAATACACGCGGGTCTTGTTAGCGGGGGATTTTTATATTTTGTTTTCGGAGGGGACGACGAATCGGCCGAGGACCGTGACAAAACCACGGAACAAATTGACGATTCCGTCATCATTAACGTTTAATTTTCTTTTTTCTTCTGTTCTCGTGATAATAAGCTACTTCGGATCGTCGACGACAGCGCGGTGATCATTTTTCGTCTACTAGAAGACACCCATATCAATACACCGCGCGTTATTATTATTATTATTAAATTCGATCGATTTCGGACGAAACGAACGCCAAACGATTTCCGAGGTGATTTTTTTAACGTTCGAAAATATAATGATGGTACGTCGTGTATATACGAACGGCCGGTCGTCTATCGTTTATACGCACCAGTTGATCGGGTGAAGGTTGACAGGGAAATCCGATTGACACGGATCCGGTGTGTGGTTGCTACTTCTGCCGCTTCTGCCGCTACCGCTGCTGCTGCTGCTGCTGCTACAGCCGGCGCGAACAGGAAACGGTTAATTAGATCGCGATATATTATTACGGCCCCCCCGAGTGTCGTTTATCAAGTAAAAACGGACGTGGTCGTATATAATAAGTGTTGGTAGGAGGATCGTGCGTTTCCGAAAACACCGTGCGATCCGAAACGTGTGGTTCGTTCGAGAATCGTCAAAGCCGAAAAGGTATTTGGTGCGGGGGTGTGGTAGGGGCAAGCGCGATATACAATAACGTATTTTCGATACGCGTATGGATGATCGTGACGTGTCTGGGGCCGTATTATATGCGCCGGTCATACACGCATTTTCCGAAATCATCGTCACTTGGCGCACCGTACGAACGTTATTATTTTACAAGCTATAAGTAGTAATAATTCGCGGAATATACTAAACGTCCGCCGCCGCCCATATTTTTTTTCGTATAATTTTCGGTTTAAAGTCGACGGGCCGTAAATTATAAATACGCGCCTAAAATTACCCGAGAAAACTGGCTGCCGACCCGAAATGATTATTACACCGCGTACGTGTATTAATATACGGAATTTATTATTCCCGATGACAAATAGTCGGATTACCGTAGTGACAAATATTCACATAGGAATAACGAACGCGTACTAGAGAAACGGTTGGACGCGTGTATCTAATCCTTAGAAAAAAATCGCGTGGCTCGTTTCGAATTTCCGAATATTAACGTTTATCTCGGAAACGACGCGAACCATTGTGTTTTGACGAAAATGTTGAACTTTTTCTCGCCCTACTAACCTATTACAATATCTATCTCGCGTGTCGTGCGCCTCGAGTAAAACAAATTTCGAACGAAATCGAACGCCGTGTAATTATTATTTATTAATTACGGATTAACGAAATTTTATAAAAATGACTAGATATTCTTAAATAACGAATTATTTTTAATTTCGGAAACTTTTTCCGTTCGAATAACTTGTTCGTGTATGTGTGAGTAAATTCGTCGAGTTATCGGATTATCAGTCATAATTTTAAATTTGGCAGTGTGCTACTAACACTAATGTCTATTGATCGTTGCGAATATTTGTTCGAAATCAGGCGCTGCGCAAATTAATTATATCGTTTTGGAAAGTCAACAATAGGGAACCATAATTAACGGAAAATGAATGTTTATTTCTGAATTGATTTCGTATAAAAAATAAGTAACTATTTGGGTAGCGTTTTTTTTTTCATATACATAACTATACGTATAAATATTGGTCGGGCGACGGTTTAAGTGAAACTACGCCGGCTCGTTACGAATATTCGAGTTAATGTATTTTTCCGATTTCGAAAGGAAAGAAAAATAATAATAATACGATTTAAACAGTCGTCAAATGAAATTATATACATTTTTTTTCCTCGAAGCTGGTTTATTTATTCAATCGAGTTCTTCCTTCCGACTACATTCGCCGTTCCGTCGGCAATAATATAAACGTCGATTCGGGACGAGACCGAAATGACGCGATTTTCACCGCGTTTACAACAATTCGTAACTAGTGGACGGAAAAAATTTAATCGGTTTTCGGCGTCTGCGTAACCGGTATTAAAATTACCGGACTAAATAACGCGGCCGTTTCGTCACGATGTTATTACGATTATTTTTATACGCCGTACAACGAACGAAACTCGGTACAGCAGTACGCGACGATAACAACGGTATTATTATTATATACGGTCTTATACGCGCGCGCACTAGTGAAGCCTTCGACGTGGACAATTCGAAAATCGATTTTTCCGCACGTACGTCACTGCATTTGTACGACTGTTGTATAGAGAGTGTACACGAACGGATTCGGTCCGTCGGCGAAAATATTTTTTTTTTTCGTCCAACGCTATACTGGTTGTGCACAATACGCATTATATATGAATAATAGAAATTTAACACAATACTTTCGTCTCGATGGCAGGACCATTTCGGAACGATCTCAATTAAAACCGTAATAGCGACCTTTTTTCATTTCCACTCGTAAAATACAATATATTTAACGTTGTCGGGCGATTAAAGTTAATCGAAGCCAAACGCAATTCGTCGAAGAAGAAACGAAAATTATTATGGAAGAAATGGCATTATGAAAATGCTATTAACAATTTTTTAGGAGGACTTACGGTAAAAATAATAAGAAGGAACGAGAATTAAAATTATACGCTCGGGACTCTTCCTATTTGTATCTTTTTTTTCTTCTATACGTTTCGTATAATTAGAGAATTGTGTTTTGCCGCCGACATTCGTTAGCGCGATCACAAAACAAACACGAAGTACTATTCGGAAAACAATCTTATTTACGCTTTGAACCGAGAGTGTTCTTCGCCGCGATATTATCGAGTTTATTAATTTTATTTTTTTTCGAAGGATTTTTTCGACCGAATTAGTACCCAAAATTTTCAACTAGGTGTAAATATCGGCACGTTTTATTGCTTCGTCGCATTGTGAATATTTCTGCAGGCAAACCCGTGTTTATGAAGTTTGCCGCCGAAGACGACGAAAAAACGGGCGTCATCCGTAACAAGCGCCTTTGCAATAATACATGTTACGCCGTTTTCGTAAAAACGTAAAACGATAATTACTCGGCGTATCAAACGTAGTATAATCAAAATGTTGTCGCGTGTCCGTATCGACAATTTCAAGTAAATTTGAAAAAAATCAATAGTACGCGTTCAACAACGCGTTTTAGACAAGGCCACCAAGCATAGACTACAATTTCTGTCGCGAGATTGATTTATTTGTATAATCCGGATAAAGCGTAAAGCTCTGAACGATACAACCACGGTCAATTTTCGTTATTGTTAGTACCTAACTAAAACAAAAATCGAAATTTAATACTAAAACATATACGAATACGTATATTATTACCGACACGGTAATACATTGTATTCACCTACGTCATTGGACAATTCGTAAGTCTGCCAGTGAACCTAAATAAAGTTGCGCATAATTCTTTCCATATTTACGACGATACACGTTATTTAAAATTTTCTCGGTAATTTTGTAAACAACACCGTTGTAGTTCAGACTTGTTTGTAATAATCGACTGTACGTTTCATACAGCCAAGCTATTGAGACTTTCCGACGACGGCGTTGTCGATTTCAGATACGATATTTTTATTCTACGAAATGTACGAGACGTTTCTGTCCAGACAACTGTCGTGTTGGCAATTTTCAGAATTCACGTAGTTATTTCTTACTGCACCGTTGATTCAATACAATTTAGTTAAATGACACATTACTATTCGACGACCATTTGTTACACTTTAATACGAGTATACGTGCCGACGATATGGATTTTTAATAATAAAACGTATAATCGAATACCGAATACTATAATTTCGTAACAACGAACACGCCGAATATACATGATACGTATCGACTAATTTCAATAATTTGTCGATTTTTTTTCCACCCCTCTAGGAAGAGCCCTTGGGAGCGACTCTCTTTTCGTGTCCCTCGTCTCTAAATACGGGCGTGTCCACGGGGCCAAAGTATACGCGCGCGTCTCACGCAAAATACGATCCGACGTTCGACGGCGTTTTTGTGGTGGGCGACCGCAATTCGAATACATTACGCGTAAAGAACGACAACAAAAAAAAAAACGAAATTCGTATTCCGAAAAATTACAAACGGTAAATATCGATTAACCGTCTCGTCCGACTCGATAAACAATATCGCGTTGTTATAATTTCACATTACGGAAATAGGATACGGCGAACGTTACCGCGACAATCCGAATAATAATAAAAATACGAATAATACGACAAATTCGAAAACAAAAAAAAACATTATCGTCCGCCGCTGAATAAATATTTACGTTCGGCGGGACATCGGATTTTGGTGTACGACGTTATTCGAAAAAAAACCCACCCCGCGACAATAGTTTATATTATTATTATGGATCGTCGTACGACGTACGTGTGTGTATGTAAAAGGGTCTGGCCGGCTGCGCGCTTTGTGCGTACGCTCCGCGCGGTCCAACCTCCACTTAAAATATTCGTTATGTTTGTATTATTATAATTTTTTTTTTCGTTTTTAATCGCGGCATTGAACTCCGCGTATAAATCATTTTATTTATTTAATACGTTTTCCGCCGCTACCTTTACAATAATAATAATAATAATAATGTACACGTACGGGCGCGCGCGCCGATGGGAACGATTTTTACCACACGATCAAAGGTTGTATAATGCGACGCCAGTGTTTCCGCCTTAACAGCGCGCAGCGTGCTTGGCGCAACGATATTTTATGCGATGCCGACAAAACGTTTTAATAATACGTAATACGTCCTCCCCCTCCGCCGAAACTTTACGATATTCGTAAATTATCGTGAAATTCGTTTCGACGTAATATCGTGTTTTCATATTCGAGTTTGGGAGTTTTCTACATAAATTACCGTTTACCCGCGCCGACATTTACCATTTACACGCGGAAACAACGTAATAATACGGAACTCGACAATATATGAACGTAATAGCTTCACGCCATTTACGTACGAAGTAATTGACCCTGCATTTAGGAACTTGTAATCAGCGGGCGTAAACGGTCTTCAGATCTCGGGCGAAAAGCGCGGTTTTCGAATTTTGAAATGTCGTAAACGTTTTCAAATCAACGCGTCTTAGCGTTAGCACGCGTACAGCTCTCCGAAATTACGAAAACCCGTCGGATACTGTCCCGTACGTTTGAAACGTCAACGGGGAATTTCACACGGCGCGCTCGATGTTCGACTTTTATCGTTTCCGTACCGGGTGGGCCACGAAGTCGTTTTTAGCCTCGGCAACGGAGAATCGGCCTAGATCCGCCCGTTGCCCGGTGTAAAGGCGCGGATGCGACGTTACGCGATATTGAACGGACCGTTCGTATCAGCAGCTGATCGAAATTTGTTCGCTTCCGACGACGAACCGTCCGGCAGTTCTTTAATTTGGAAAGCGCGTCCCGCCATATTGGTACCGTAATTCACCGTTGAAACAATAGTGGCGCGTAATTCGAAACCGTAGCGGTCGACCCGAAACGCGTAAATCATTTATTATAGTCCGTCCCCCGGCGTCAACTCTGCCGCCGCGTCTCTTTTCGCGGTATAATTACGTCGGCGGCGGCGGCGACGACGAATACATCTGGACCATATGTGGTTACATACATACGTTGTGCGCACGCTCGATACTAACGCGCGCGCGTAATACATAATAGTAATATATTAGGGCGGAATATCGTAATTGAAATATTAACGCGAAACGTAGTTCGCGCCAAGAATGCCGATATTGCGATTTCGAGTACGGCCAATTTCCGGCGAAACGAAACGGCGACAATGGTCGTTCTCGAGGTACTCGCCATTTCGCCGAACGGACGGCAAGTGCCGCGCGCGTACATCGTTCGCGCGCATTGACGGCCGTGTTTTCGGAAATGAAATTCGCGCGCAAATAATAGTCCCGAACGGTATAGTGGTAATAAACGACGATTTTGGTAGGACGCGTCGCGTCATTGCGCCGGGAGTGACGTCCGAAACGGGTTTCGCGTTATCCGAACACGTCTCGTCCGATTTAAATAATACCAAATAAAATCTCGCGTTATTCGTGTAGTGTATTGAACGGGACAAATTCGAGAGACGTTTGTGCGCCGAGCAACGAAGATCGTTTCGAAAACCGGGGGTTCTTTTTTTTTATTCCGTCGTTTCATCGTTATTTATAGTCCGTTCTCGAAATTACACCCCAGCGCCACACGATGTACGTTAAACGAACGTGAACGGAAACCTATATTTTGCTTCTAAGCTGTATACGAAAAAAAAAAACACAAAACCGAAAGGGTTTTTTCAGTTTGTAATTTCGATACTCCCGCTTGGGTTACTATTACTTGAAACGTTGGTCGTAGACGGTCGCTGTTTGCCCGACAGTAACGTTAATACCTTTGTAACTGTAATAAATTAATATTTGATAGATATACCAAAATAGTGGTAACTAAATTGATTACAGGGGACATTTCATAATCCGGCTTAAAATTGTCCGACAAAGCGTCTCCAAGAGGGAAAATCGTCAGTAACTCGTCGGTAAGTTTCGAAACCAACGCGTGTAACGTTCCCTCGAGATTATTAATAACGAAACGGATAGGTCGTCAGCGACGTACCGAAAACTGACTCGGTTATATAACCGGTAAATTACGCGGGATAGGAGGAATGGGGGGGTGGCCGTATGAGGTAAAAAATGTAAAAAACGAAGAAGATACGCGCGAAAAATCGGTAAAAAAAAAATACCGAAACTCGTTCGTATTTCTCGAACGATTTGCCGGGCGTAGCAATAGAAAACTAGTCGTTCCGTATCGATTAACAAAAGTAAAATCCGTGTAACGCGCGGTCACGAAAACCGCGAAACGCGAGCGAATCTCGACCGCGTAAAACGCTGTGTCTCGAGCGAATGCCATTTGTTCCTTTCGGACCCTTCCCGAAGATACGGACCGATATATAGTGACGTCTGCCGGCGGCGTGGCGGTTTTTGCCGTTCGCGGTCGATTATCTCGCCGCCGCCGCCGCCGCCGCCGCCGACTCGTCCGCAGTAGGCAAAGTGTAATAATTTGTACCCAACCCTTTCTCCTCCGGTTCCGTACGTTCCGCCGTCCCGTACACGCGTATTGTACGATACGACCTAGTGGTATATATCGTCATTATTGTTGCCGACCAACGTTATTCGTATACTCGAGCCCGTCGACGCGATTACGTGGAACGGGACAGACAGGGACGAATCGGTTTGCGACACGTTTATTATTACGAACGTACGTACAATAATAATACGTCCACGCGGAAAACATCTTATCCGTCGCCGTTCGATCGAATATATTACGAGACAGTGGTCCGGCGAATTTTCTTTTTGTACACACGACGATTCCGGCGCCGCGGGATAGGTTGACATATTCTTTTAATTCGCCGTTCGCGCCGAATAAAAAAAAATACTCTTTAAGCCGTTTTTAAACGCTGTACACAAAACACAAAAACGTGTATACGGACGGAGCGTACGCTGATTGAATTTGATTTATTTCTCGGATTCGTTTACCGCCAGTTATGATTTCGGAGTTTTCCTCGTTCCGTTTATCTTGACCGTCAACATAATCGAAAACGAGACGGAAAAGACTAATAATATTGGATCGACATAATATTACATCGCCTCGGGTTGTAATTAATGTATTGATCGACCGCGCGATTGACCGATGGAGAGGTATTTACGAATACGGAGAAAGAACGATCGATATGTTTAATAGAACATACGTCGTTTGGCGAAGTGATTTGCTTAATTTACACGATTAAGATTCGTGACTGTTTAAGACATACAAGTGTCCGAAAGATAAAACGGTTTCTAAAAAGAAAAAAAATTGAAAATTAAATATTATCATTCCCGTCGCGATTTTCTGGTATCATTGTTATACGAACCCGTCATTTTACGTGCGTTTTTCATATTGTTCCCGAAAATATCGCGATTACCCGGTACTGTGCGTTTTTACGTTTCGGATAAGTTGCGCAGATAATAATTATTCAAAGGCGTCATTTCCGCCACAAAACGCGTACATATTTATATATATAAATGTGTTCGGACGTTACGACGATAGCGGTTGAGGGTCGAAACAAGCGTTTTAATCATCGTTATCGTTTGTCCGCGTAAATATATAATGTCCTTCGTGAAAACAGCCCGTTCCTGTATATAGGTTTGAGACCGCCAACCGCCCGTCATCCGGTATAAGATGCACAACTCACGGGACCTGAGTATACGAACCTCCCTTCCCCCTCACCACACACTACTGGTCCGTTTCCTTTCCGTCATTTCACGTCCCGTAGTTCTCTTAACGTATATTGTTGTACATATATATATATATTTTTTTTTTTGTATATTTATAGGTTCTTTTCTCTGTCAACTCTTCCTTTCTGATAAAATTCGTAATAATTTATTCAGATAGGAACTTCAGTCTTTTCTCTCGTGCGCCCCCTGCCGTCGGTCGTATAATTGAACGTCGAAATGCCGTTCTGGAAAAAAATCACTTATTCCCGCGTCGTTTCCGGCCCGGGTGGCGTATCTCCGCGCGAGCCAAGGGGCGGCGAGAGACCGCGCTCGCGCTAATAAGATAATATAATAATAAAAATTCGCTCCCCTCTTTCTCTCTCTCTCTCTCGTTTGTATTTTGTACGTATTATTTTTTTTTTCGTCGTAGTCTTCCCAGACGAAAATAATAACAGAAACGGCTTTTTAAGTGATTCCATTCCATTCCGCCGCGTCCTCGTCACGGCGCGACGTCGACCCCGCCACTACGCGGCCGCGCATTACCTCATTACCCAGTCGTCAATATTTGTTTCAATCTAACGACCCGAATACAGTTTGGAAAAATGACACGAATACTCGGGGGCGACGAGTGGTGGCGGCGGCGATAATTTCGGCGGAGAGGAGTATTTTTTTTTTTTCGTTTCTCTCGTGTTTTTGGTATTTCGGAGCGTTTCCTCTCTACCGCCGAGCGCGATATTCGTTTATTTATTTATTTTTTATCGGATAACGGTAGTCATTACGATACCTTAATATACGCCGTAATTGTTTTACCTCGGACGACGAGCACAGTGATTTCTGTATGAAACCTGTAATAAGCCGTCCCCTCCTCCGTGCCCCTTACGCGTATTATAGTAACGCCCCAGATGCGCGCGTAGAATTATCGTAATAATACACGCGTATTAAAATAACGCACGTATATACCGTACACGCCGTGTTATTATGTAATAACATAACGCGTACGTTTTTCGAATACGATTCTCGTCCGGCGCCGTTTCGGGAACGGTCCCGAGTGTCCCGCAGCAGTCGCATGACCACCAAACTGTGGCGGCGGACCCGATAGAAGTCGGATAGGAAAATCGTCGTAAATACTGAAACGTCGTTCCGAATATAGGCGTAATTGATAAGTTTCGACGAGTCCGCGAAGTCCGCAGGTGTACCACACCGTGTTCTTCGCGGGTCAGCTATGTGGACGCGCGGTGAGTGTGGCCGTCGGCTTGTCTTCCGTTCCAGCCTATAATGGGTCAGTGACCCAACCGCGCGACCTATCGATTATATATCGACGAACGTTTCGGGCCTCGTGTCACCGGCGCTTATAAATTATTTGTATCGAGTAAACAAGCCCCGGGGTTGAGAACAAAAGGGTCGCGCGGTTATAATTGTTATTCTCCCGGTAAGTCGCCACGTTTTACGCCATGGCGCGTCTACGTACTCGGGCGTTTCACGCAGGCGAAGGGAATCGATAAAACTCCTACGATCCGCCCGGTTTTCCCGGCCGGTAAGTTCGGGTTGATCACCGTACGGGACGTTTTCGTTCTCGCGTCGCCGGCGTTCCCGATACCCACAGTGTACACGGAAAGCACGCGTAATACAATCGCCGAACAAAACTAACACGGTTTTTCCGTTCAGATCCGGACTAACGATTAGAAGACACTGTCCGGAGCAGTGGGTGAACTATTGATTCCCGGCGTAATTGTCCTTACAGTCGGCCGTGTTGTAGCCTGTGTAAGATAAGGCGGGTATATATTTTTGAAGGGGCGGCAACGAAAAACCGTTGCGTTGTTGTTGTTGTTGTTGTTGTTGTTGTCGCTGTCTTTTATTTTTCGGTTCACAAACGAGACTTGACGATGTAACGTCATATTTGAAAGCTGATTATGAATTATTTATTACGTCCGAATATTTAATCGTTTATTTAACACGGAGGAATATGAATTTATTAATATCAATTGTCGTAAAAACAAACGTAAATAAAAAAAAAAACGTTCGATTTTTTTGTCAAAATATAGTAAATTATTATCAAATTACGTCGTAAACGTTTCAAAATGACCGTTAAATATGTATTAGAGAAATAAGTATCGACGTTCTTACTCTAACTCCGGATCCGAACGAATTAATATTTGTTAAAACCGGATTTATTACCCATTTCCTACTTGCTTCATTTTCTATTCGAGTATCGGCGTTTTTATTTATTATAAATTAGTGTATTAACGAATTAACGTCTAATGATTTCTATTCGAATCATTTATATTAATTCAACGATACAACCATAAGTATTGAGCATTTTAATAGTTCTAAATAAGTTTTTTAATATTTGAGGTTTCAATTAGTAATGTATCGTTTTAAAAGCACGATGGATGAAGTGTTTCACTAATATTTTTTAAGAGTAAAATACGTAAAACTACTAAATAAATCGTAAATTATTTATCGCGTACAAAAACCTTATTTTAGCCGTCTCGTGTACAATATTACCATTTGTCCGATACACAATACCTCGTACGTAATGCGATTGTCTTTAAATTACTGGAATCGAACTTATAAAAATATTTCTTATTTTAACATTGACGAATGATTATGATATACATCGATTATTATAAATCCCGTTACGAGTAAACAAATTGTTGTCGTTGGTTTTTTGAGTTTTTTTTATTCCGTACAATATTGATACGAAATTCTGAATTGCAAACACACATTCAACACACACACATACAATAAGTATGCTGATGATAATAATACGAGTACGTAAGGATCACGTCACGTCGTAGGTACACGCATCGCGCGTTTAACGACTAGGTAGACGTGTTTGGACGAAAAAAGAGGAAGGGAATCTGACCTCGACTTGGGTCATTTGTGTGTAAGCGTATTTCTGTGCGCCTGTGTGTGCACTTTTCGCGCAACTCGTTCGCTGATCTCTTTTGTCGGAGAACTCCGGTTAATTATAATCCACATACATACACACTCGGACCTTCGGGCATCAGTCATCCCCACCCATCCGACACGATCTATGCAAATGAATTACATCTCGATAACCCCCTCCCCCGCCACCGCCGCCCCGCCTAGTTACGCCACGCCACGAGTTAATGGTCCCGCGCTTGTTCGTGCACATACGCCCGGCCGGCAGGCGCTGACCGTCTAATGTCCGATATAATATTAAAATATCCTATTAATGAATAATCCGTCGACTCGAGCGTATGTGCCGTATGTATTACTACGAAATGCAGGCTTTACGATAGGCTAAAGGAAATGAAGGTTTCCCTTGGACATCGAATTTTGTAAAGGGTCCGAATTATCGGGTCCTCTAAACAGATAATTTCGAAAATTTAAACAATTCCGCGAAGATACAAAAACGTTGAAAAAAACATCAAATAATCGCGTCGCACAAACAGAAATGGAAAATTAAAGCGAATAATGAATATTTTAAACATTTTATCGGAACATATCGATAATTTAAATTTTTCTGTAGTTTTGTATTACGCTAAGAAAACTACTCGGGAAATCGAAAAACGCGTCAAATTAAGTACCATTTGTGTACGATTTTTTATCCGAAAGTGGACACACGTGAAATTTGGAGCACATGTGCTATCCGAAAAACGTTCACAGACAAAATTAAAGCAAAAAATTAAAACGTTGTTGCGAAAAAACGAATATAATATGTATATATATTTGTAATTTAAAACGTCGGCGAATGAAAATAGCGTCGATTTTCCAACGGTTGATTTTAATATTTGAATAAGTTACTTTACGCGATTATCCGCAAGTTTTTCAACTACGATCGGCTGTTAAATACCTAAGCTGTAGTCAGACGGTCTAAAATATTTCGGTATCAAAATGGCTTCTTCTCCCGAAATCGAATTTCATAAGCCTCTTGTTTAGACATATTTTGTGAGTCGTAGTCCTGAGTGTAGAAAAACGACCATTTTTTCGATACCGCAAGCGAGATCGTTTTGTTTAACGAAAATAAAAAAAAAATAAATAAATAATCGTGAAAGCGCTGCGTACTTAAATAGATATTACGGAACGGTCGGGACGATTGTGAACGTCGATAGAATCGGTATTTGAATGGGAAAAGGATACTGTACACAAAACGCACGGCGGACATATAATAATATAAACGCATCTTCACGAGAAGAGAGGTAGGGGAGAGGATGCACACGCGTTCTCTCATTATGGACTACTGTTTACACTTCTTGGACGGCGTGTGTGTGTGTGTGTGACGGCGGGGAGGACATTAAGTGAAAACGTGATTAACGCCTCTACGCGCGCTCGTGTGTAGGAGTGTGAGGTATGCTGGCACAGTGGCGTCCGAAGACGACAAAGTTTTGTGTAGTCGTTTTGTTTTCTTTTAAGTTCTTACACGCGCGCGCGTACGGTATAATCTCATAGAAATCGTATAATATATATAACACTAGGAGCCATCGTCGTCGCCACCGAATCCGTGTGTAGTATAGTATACGGCGCGATGGTGTGTACGCGATATTAGCTCCGGCTTCGTGTCTTATTGTCTCGGGAGAAAATAGTCGAACGGGGAAGAATGAGATAGAACGAGACGAATGCGCGTCGAAAAGTCGCCGCCGTCTGCTGTACGGTAAATGTACGTTCGCCACCCGGAGGTAGCCGCGGCTTCTATTTTTTTCTTCAAGTCATGCGACCCGGCTAGCCCGCGGGATGTCAAATGTGTTTCCTTCGCGAGGTGTGCCACTCGAACGCGGACGAAGAAAAGCGTTACACACACACACACACGAACGTATTATATAATTCTTTTTTCGTTTCTTTTGATTATTATTACTATTTTTTTTTTTTTTTTTGACAGCCGCCACTTGATGGTGACGTAAGACGCCATTGCGAGTTTATATATACATATAATATTATATTATGTTCGGTCAGCGTGCACGCGGAGATTGTGTGAGCGGGACGTACGCGTTCCTAGTGTGCAACGTGTGTCTGATGTTAGTTTGGCGTTGAGGAAAGGGGCACTCGAGAAATAACGAAAAATAACCGTTTTGTGTTTCGTCCCCGTTCCCTCTTTACTTATACGTCGAAATCGATTGTACGTTGAAAAAAAATAACAACCGCATGTGGATACGTGTATAAAATTTTTTTACGTTTTTTTCTTTATTTAATTCACCAAAGCGGTCGGTTGACGTGCTATTGGCCAACCGACGAACATATTATTATTATCGTCGTCATCGGGTATATATATATAATATGTATTAACGTAAGTACGAACTATAACCGGAGAACAAAAAAATTTATTGTTTTCCTTTTCTATTGTGGTGGTTTTTTCACGAAAATTACGATTGTTAAATTAATAAACCGCCGCCACCACTGCGGAACACGTATTTGTTCCTTTATAATAATTATTAACTATATATATAAGTACGCCGCCCGCGCTAAACGTCGACTTCAAGGTCTCGACAAACGCCTCGAGCTCACGATCGCGTCTTTCCTTTCATTAACAACGTTTAATAACCGAATAAAAACGTATTTTCCCGCTGTAAACTTATCCTAGCCCCGTACGCGGTATAATTAACCACCACGGGTCGTGTTTCGCGCTTTTCGAATAGGGGTCCCGACGTTTTACGATGTACCGTGACGCGAGCGTCGAGATCGTCCGTTACTGTGCGCCGAACGCGCCACGTCGTACTACGTAGGTTTTCATTCGCATTTGGTAAGTTGACGGGAGAAAAAAAAAACCGGGTAATTTAATACGAATACGGTTGCAAAGACGTGTCCAAAAGTGTCGATTCAAACCGGACGAATATAATTTCGAAACAGTAACTCCGGCCGTAATCGTGTACGTTTCCAACACCACGCTACAATGATCTTCCCGAATCGTTTAGTACCATACACTGGATGTTCCACGACAGACATTCCGCATACGACGACCATAAACTTCGAATAGCGGCAAGGCCCCGACTGTTGGTTTATTCCGTTCTGATAGAATAACGTTCATACACTAGCGTTCGACGAACCATCGCGATTGTTATTATTGTAAGCGTTCCCCGTTGAAACTGCTATTTTTCGTTGGCGAAATAGAATAAAATGATCGATATTTGTCCGCGTAAAAACCACGCGAATTAAACTACGCGCGATAAACAAATCGTATTTCGATATCCGAATAATTATTAATTTTATTATTAATCCAAAAATCGATTAGAAAATACGTTTAATTTTGGTTTTTTTTCCATTTTTCCAACAAAATGATTTGTATTCAATCGCTTATCCTCGTAACAGTTAAGCCGTTTTTTCCGTGTCGTATTCTTCACCACACATACACACAGGACGACATCATCAACGGCGTCTTCTCCAACCGCTCGGGTGTGTACAAATAACATTATAATAATATAGAATAGACAGCTCATAACGCGCGGCTTAGGTACTCGACGATTGAAAAAAGTCCCCGCTTGGCGGGAGATATTGTGATAGATTTACGACTGGTCGGCGAGTATATTTTTTTAACACGTTTTGCCGAAAAAAAATAAACGCTCGTTAAACGAATATATATATATATATATAAATAGATAGATATAAAAAAAAATTCAAAGCCTTCGAAGGAAGTGAAGTGTAATACACACACCTACCCACGTATATATTATTAATATCTCGAAAGCGAAAAACGTCTACTAACCCTTTTGATTTATGCCCGATGATAAAAAACTATCGATATTTTTTCTCGAAAACCCTCCGGGACACACTTAAATGGACCCTGTAATTCCAACAATGATCTAATTTATATTCAATGACACGGGGTCGGTCGCTTTTCGGCCGGTCTGCGTATGAAGACGTTCGGAAATTTAAATGGTAATTTTTTGTGTTCAACGCGCGTTGTATTTGTTTAGTCGTTTTTTTTATGTACGTGTGTGTGTCGTCACGTATATAAAGTCATTTATTGTTACGAAGGGCGTGCGTTCTTTACTTTTTTTTATTTTACGAGGCAACGAGAAAAAAATTCCCTTTTTCGAATACGCTCGATTGGTGCTCTTTATTAGGAAAGCCTAAGCGTGCGGTGCACGTCGACCTAGAGAGAATCGGTCGACGGACAGTCGGCGGCGTGCAATATAATACGTTTCATAATATAGGTATTGACTTTCGATTTCGGGTCGGATGATTTACAACGTCGGTCTCTCCAATTAAGGTAAGCAGTTGTTCGGGTTAAACGGCCCTCGACTTAAAGGGTTTACAATCGTTCACGCTATATAGTTTTCGGGGGTATTTTTTTGCCGAGGCTTGTAAAATTGAAAAAAGAGGGAAAAAGCGACGACGTAGTAGTGCACGGCGGCGTTCGCTGCACCAACAATAATGATCTTCGGATGGCGAGATAAATCAAAATATTATATCGACGTTTCACTCGATACATTGTCCTACGGCGGTGCTTTTAGTCTTATTGTCGTCGTTATTTCCTCCGTTGTTCAGGCCAAAAGGGATGGCCAACCCTTTTTCTACGAGGGCTACGACGGAGTACGTATGCACAATATATATA
>JAIPRN010000569.1:0-77416 GCA_025469175.1 Geopemphigus sp. TES_GeoC_2020
AAATATTATACTTATATGCACATTATACACGACTAAGCCATCCAAACGATTAAATACGAATTCTTTGATGTTTTAAAAACTTCAAAACACAGCGCGAGTATCGTTTTGGGTGACGACGATGCGCTATTATAATTCTCGCGCGCGTTTTCTTTGCATAACGGGCCAAAATCTGTCCAGTTATGGACCGGAGTCCTCGAATTTTCCACTTTTCCACTTTTTATCGAAATGAAATTCTTCTCTCGTCTCGGTAAACCCATCACGAAAAACGTATGGTCGGAACGTTTGGAATTACGATCGCGCTTAACGACAACACACGCTGACAAACATGATTCTTCTCGCCGAGTTACCGTATAAGTTACCACGCACAGCAGTTACCAATGGTTGGAGCATTGGTCACATTCACCGCCACGTCACGCTGGAAGAAGAGGACGAGAGTGATATTGATTTTACAATTACAAAAGCCATTGGAATCCATCATCGAGGCTCGTAGCGTAAACATTATTTACGGATCACTGATCTGCACACAGCCTCCCACTCGCTCCTGCTAGACCCGGCCGCTAGCATTAGATGTGGTATCTTTGCCCAGTTCGGCGGAGACGAAACTCACAAGCCTTTCAGTTTATGACCTGTCCGTCATAATATATCTTACAGAATAACTTGTCCCTTCGATATGTGTGTGTGTATGTGTGTATGTGTGTGTTTGACACCCAACCACACCGCCAATCGTATACCTATTACCCTTTCCTTAGCAGACAACCATGGAAAATTAATTTAGACCTTGGCAAAAAAAATTTTAATTTTGGCAAAAATGTTATAATTTATTTCAGACGTGTTCTCCCATCATTACACGTACTACCACGACATACACAATATCATTAGCAACGCCCTATCGTAATATAAAAATAAAAAGTAGCGAATACTCTGTCTCGATCAGTTCCTATATGACGTCAGTTACTAAAGACATTACCATTCTCGTCATAAATTCAATTACCTCGACTATAATTCCAAACGTCTTCTAACAATGATTGCTCAAAAATAAACGTAGGATTTTAAAGTTTGAGAGTTAGCATCGTTAAAAGTAAAATTATTAAACACATTCTTCGTTAATAATCGCAGACCTGATTTTAATTATACATTTAAATTAATTACATAATTATTCATTTATGATAATTTTTGTATATTTATGCTTTGCTCGAAAAAGATTGAAGTATGAATCTAATTTTGTCAAACAAAAATACAATAAAAGCAAAAATCAAAATCAATTTTGTAATCATATATGTTTATAAGCTAATTAGGATATAATTATGTGTGTGTGTTATGTAACGAAAACAGGCAATTCGTCTACAAAAAAAAAAACATACATTTATAAACCTAAAATAGTCGCTTAATTTTAATCAAAATAAAATATTCCGTACGTTTTATTGCTCTTCATGAGACTCCTACTACAGGGATTATGTCAATAAAATAACAAAGCTACTGATGACCACAAATATTAATATTAAAAACTGAGTTAGACGGCACCGTTGACAAATTGAAAAAACTAACTACATATAAAAAGCAGTGACAAGAAATTTCGCAATCAGATATTTTTAAACAATAACTGTAATGATGGTTATATTATGATATGATATGATCTAATCCGTAGAGATTTTTATCGTGTCTAAATATTTCCGAAGGTTAGTTTATCTAGATTTAAACGTTTTGAAAACTTGTTTAAATGCAAAAGTTTTAGCCTTTAAATTGATTTTTATAATTTAATTATGGTGTAATAAATGTTAGACGATGAAACTCTTAACAGTTTCGTCGATGAAAAAAAAACGTATACAAATAAGAATAATCTCTCATCTTTGTATAACGGTTTGGGGGGAGTGAAGGTCTACCGTACCGTATTATTTATCAGGAATACAAAGTCGATGAGCAAATTAACTAACTAATCCAATCAAGTCGATTTTCTGAAGACAGTGAGGCAGTAAGAACCTAACTAAATAAACTGATCAATACGACGATCTAAGAGAGATACACTGCCCAAACAAGCTGGATAAATATGCTCCGTAGTAATGTGAAACTTGTGCGACAATATGTACCTATCAAATAGAAAGCAAACGGTCAACGATTAAAAATGATGCGTACATTCTAAACAAACTGGTTATGACAGGAGAGATACTCGGGACGAAAATATTGATACGGGATCGCAGGTAAAGAAGCTGGCGCGAAAATATAAATGTAAACCACAGTCTATGGGTCATGTGAATTATGTATTACATTGAAAATTATATTACTAAGCGATCTAGGGGATCGAATTAAAAACAGATCAATTTTATATCCAACTAATTTTATCGATCTACACGGTAAACATTTATTATGTAGTTCAAATTTTCCAAACACGAAACGAAAATGTAAAAAACTGGCGTAAACAATATTCGAGTAAATGATTGGATACTAAATTCAAAATAAACAACCATCCGACACAAAGATAATATTCCAACGTAATACGCATACGACATTAAATACGTATGTTTGGCTTAAAAAATGGTAAAAATAAATAACATAACAATTGTTAACCCCGTCGAATAACACCGGAATCGTAAAATACTTTTCACTTGAATAGATAAGTCGATTCCTATTGACGCATAATTTTCTTATTTTCAAAAAATAACCTAACGACTATTATTACAAACGTGGCGAATCAAGTCATTTTTCTAATCTCTGTATAAATTGTATATAATTTCCGGTATCGCAAAGCGATTTTGTTTTTCGTTAGATCAATAAAAATGATTTCAACCATATCAAAGCGTTCGATTTTAACGAAATATCGTTTACCATGAATAATAACATGTACAAAATGTTATTAAACCGTCTCGTAGCTATATATAGCCCTGGAACCGCATATACTTACTGCGAACCAACAACGGATGGCTGTAATAGAATTACCTATCCAGAGTGCCGTGCGAACGTTGATGAAACCCAATATTTTTATAAATCATTGAACATTAACGTTATCGATAAACAAACACAATACTCATAGCCACCATAATAATTATACCAAATAAGACATCGTGTTAACAATATAATGTATACTACAATTATTTAACGTCAATTAAAACACAAAATAATAACTGCGACGATAATTCGATAAAATTATTAGTTATACTTTTAACGCTTATTTCACGAATATATAATAATAAGTGCTAAGTTTGACGAATAATATTACTTTTAATTTATTAGTCATAAATTCATATAACGTTGTAATAAACTACAAGTGCCTTGAGTAGTTTGTATACATACCTGTTATAAAAATGAAATAATTTCGAACGATGGGACATAATATGCTCCGTAAAAAAGTGACTATTTTTGGCTACGTCATTAATAAATTGCAATGAATACTATTGTCTTAAAATAAATCAGAAATCGTAAATAACAAAATACAAAATACCCTTGTTAAAATTCAGGTTCTATCAATATTGAAAAAACTTATATATAAGGGGCGGAATTTGAAAATAAGTGGTGTGTTTATTTTGGTGTGTCCTGCAGACAACTGAAATGTTCGAATCGTCTTTAATAGTATAATCTGTGGAACTATGTAAATACAAAGTGATGGATTAATATTTCAACATCAATATAATAAATACGAGTTTTTGAGCTTTATAAGTAAATATAAAATAAAAATAACTTTAATGTTCTTTGAAAAAAATCACGATAAATTGTATTTATTTTTCCTCTTTTTCTTTTATTTTACGTCCAATAATAAGATGCTTGATTAACGATATCTTTCGATACGATAAATATTAAAATATAATTAAAAAGTATTATAATATTATAAAATATAATTCTTTCTATTCGATATTGGGTACCTTAAGTATTTTTTTATAATTAACATTGATATTTGGAAATGTAACGTAAACCTCCTATCAATATAATATTTGTACGATAAGTAACACATTTAGAATTGTTTCGTGCAAAAACTCAACAGTTCTCCATTGTGATTATCAATTTTCTCATTGGAAAATTATAATAATATTGACACTATACAGCACATTCGGTCAAACTGCTAAGTACGACATTATAACTAATTATAATAATTAATGCCAGTTAATTTTGCGTACATATAATACAAATATATTATTTATTTCTTGTTATTTCACCTACATTATAACATTTTTAATTTATCGGAAATAATTGAAATTTTAAAACATTTTATAATTTTAAATTTATTATTATTATTATTATTATAAATATTATTTAATTAAATAAATAATAAATTATTTGTTTTATAATTGTAATTATATAACAAATTTATAATTTGTTTTATAAACAAATCATAAAATGTTTTAAAATTTTGATAATTTTATATTTTTATTGACTATTTCAATATTTAATAACACTTGTAAATTCAGCGGTTCTCCTCCAATCTTAAATAATATTCAATAGTTTTCAATTTTATAAAGGATATTTCGATAAAGCGTATAGTATACACAAAAGCATTCTCAAAAACGTTATCGACAGGACTATAAATGCATTTACGTGTTTTTGTTGCTACACAAAATTAGAATGTGAATTTGGCCAAAATTGTTATGTCCTATTTATAGTTCAAATACGAAATCATATTTAGCATATTTTTGCATATATGACGAATAAGGCGTATAAATACATGTTTTCATGATTTTTTCGTAGTAACGCTTTTTTCTAAATATTAATTTTTTTCGGTCAATCTGATTTAAATTGGTCTAAATGTTTTTGTTTATATGTTTTTGATAGTTACGATGAAACCGTTCTATTTTTAGTCAGAATTTAATTTAAATTGTTACCCAATAATAAAAGCATTATTGTTTTGATATCTACAAATCTGTTATCCATATATAAATTGGTAATCAAAAATAAAATTAGTACCTACTATTATAACAATTTGGTCACGTAGTTGTTCGTGACATGTTGTTCGTTGCGATGCGTAATTGTTTTCGTCCTTTTTAATTTTCTATTAACTAACTAAAATAATTTGAAAAAGCCAAAACAAAAGCCAATTACATCAAGCCATTGACAAAGTTACGTAACTAAATTTGGAACGGGAATATTTTCTGTGGATAGCAAAATTTCGTTTTGCAAAATATGTAATACAAAAATTGTATATAAAAAACGTTTTTCTGTAAACAAACCTATCATGACCGAAAATATCTTAACTCTGTTAAACTGGAATATTAAGTATATGAATAAAGGCTGTTTCGTAAATTATTTTTAATTAATTAATTTCAATACATTTTTATAGAGCAATATTTAGAATATTTTGGAATTTTTAATGCATATTTTTGCGTATTTTTGAATGTTAATTGCATATTTTAAAGCATATTATAGTTGTTTTTTTATACATAAACGCACACATATTTAATACTTTTTTTAGTCTATCAAATTCATAACCCTATTCATCGATATATAATATAGGACTTATACATAATTAAGTTAAACCTGATATAGCCTTTACAGACACATTTTTTCATTAAAACATGCTTCTTATTAGTCATATTATCTTGTTAAAAACGTCATGGATCATAACGTAATTCTCTCCTCCGTCAAATTTTTCCTACTTCAATTTCAATCCCTATTCATCCCCTTGGTCCCTAGCATTTCATCTCTTCTAAATACGTATAACTGTCTTTAACTCTTTCATCTCTGCCACAATTTTTCTACAATTTGTCTTATAAAATAATAAAATCGTCATTTTATATGTCATCTTAAACTAGCATACGTATTGTTTAGTATGCTATATTTAAATACAACGAGCACAACAAAATCACATTAAACACATATTTAAATTCTGGCGTTTAATTTATATCATAAATCTTTATAATAATAAAATCGTATTAAATACCAAAATATAATGTAACGTGTGTTTTTTCGTCGACGGTTTTCGGTATTTATAATTGTAAGGCGGAATAACTGCAATTTGAATACACGCGTATCGTTTTCCAACTACGATACTAAAAAAACAAAAACGACGATAATACGCAGACATTTAACCAAAAAATTTCACCCGAACATCCCAAAACAAAGTTTAAAATATGTTTACTGTAAGTTTTCTGCACTACCCATATGACGAACATACGTGAAGTTGTCTCCGCTCCTATACTATCAGATTAACCCCGAATAAATTGTAAAACCAATTTTGAAACGTGCACGTTATTAGAAAACTCGGAAAATACGAAACAATATCGGGGTATGATGTTTAAATTATAAACATTATACAATTCACATGTACAGATACAACGAATGCGCACTGTAAACAGTATTTTCCGAAATACTACCCAACCAGAACGTCATCGATTTGCGAGTTTATTATCGAGAATAACGAATGATATTAATTCGTAGGTAGCGAGTCCGGACCGTCTATATCGTATGGTATATATCATAACGTATGGAACGATCGACAATTAGGTTAGCGGAATGGACTATGGAAGGTTTTTACGTTCAATAAGTAAACGCCGCTATTAATTAATAACCACTTGTCACCGTACATAACTAATATCGCCGATTATACACGCGTTAGGGCGTTGTTCTTATAACACCACAAATTAGAAACTCGACGATAATATTGTGATATTACGATGTCATATTTGGTACATGCGATAAATATTCTAACGCATATGAGTAATGGACAATGACGAAGTCAGTTTTAGATAAAACTTTCATACCATTCCTTAGATAGATTCTTTTTTTTGAACGGTTAATAATTTTTTATTAATTCGCCAGGTGTAAAGATAACCAGATATGGCCGCATAACATAAGAAAATACTACTCAACGTTTATTAATGATGCCGAATATATAAGTAAATTAATACGTATTTCGTGTGAGCGTAATTCGGTAAAATCGAAACGATAAGTATAGTCTTCACGCAATGATCGGTTAATTTAACATTTTAAAAAAATTTCTAGGATGCTGACTGAAGATCTTCTAGATTTTTAAATCAAAAAATGTTTAACGAAACTAGACTAATATAATATACTCGCAATTTATTAATTACGCAACGTTAAAACGGATACCCAAATCTGTTTTCAAATTTTAATATCCCTCAAAAACACGCGCCACAATCTTAGATTAATTTCAATATCTTAATGTATCACGCGCCACGTGTACTTTTTAAAATTCTTATACCGTTTTTTTTTACCTATAACTTTTCAACCCTTTCCGATATCGAATAATTTTTAATTACTTCGCCGCGTGTAAGTAACGATTTTTTTTCAATTTTTACTAATAATTATGGAGGAAAATTGTTTTATATCTATTTTACCGTATTTGTAAAATACGTAAAATTATATAACGAAATATTGTTGCTATTAAGCATACACGTAGAAAATTCAATACCACAAAATATTTTACGAATAAAAATTAAATAATTATAAATTATAATTTGTAATTTTAATAGAAATATCCATAAGTTTGATACACTTGTTATACTATCGTAATTTGCTTTAATAACTATTGTAACACAATGCTCATAAAATATAGATTGTATTATATTTTACTTAAAAAATAAATCTGTCACCTGTATAAGTGAAGTAGGAAAAACACAACTAAACCAAATTCATTTAATATTATAAAATAAAATGGTAACGCTGAATTGTATTAAGCAGTTGTACATTTATAACGCAACAAAATATTAATTTTATTTTAACATAAACGACACAAAGAACAACATTATAATAACGCTCAATTTTCTTGACTTTATTACAAAAACAATTTCTGTCCACCTAGATACACACAGCTCGGATATAATACTTGTTGCAACCTTCGATTGATTTAAACATTCGTTTTCCAAAGCAACCGTCGAAAATTATAACTGAAAACGCATTTTTGACAAAATAAATATATTGAATTAATCGCCTAATGGCGGAGAACAACAACAACGTAATGTGTGCTAACCTAAATAAGTAATTCGAATGTTCGAATATCGGCTAAACGCTAACTAATCGAAATTTTGCGTGACAAAACTAGATCGAAAAATCACAAATTTTCGCCCGACACGCTAGATATTACGGTGGACTAAAAACGAAAATAACGTGAAAACGTGGATAGCGAATAACATACACGGACACACGATCAACATATCGACCCTGATATTGATTGCCAATTATATGAGTTAAGCTAGAGATAAGGTAGAAGATGGTGACGGGAAAAATAATAGCTTGCCGCGGGATTTGTATAAAAAAAACCGTTCATTTTTTATATTTATTCAATAAGTCAAGCTATATATATATATGCACGACAATAGCTGTACTTCTATTTTTCAAGGGCCTAACTAATAAAAAGGAAACACTTTGACGGAATCATATTACGTTTCGACGAATCTGATATACGTGTTTTGATTTTTTCTTTATCGTATTCTTATTATTATACTCGTTACATTATTGCGCCGCAAACTACACGAATATTATTAACGTTTACATATAGATAGAATATAAATCCATCAACAATTCGATCCGTCGCTGGGTCCGTTTAGTTTTCTGGAACACCAAACAATACATTACATAGGATCCGAGTTGTTTTTGTTTTTCTCGTTCTCGTAACTATATCGCAGTATGTACGATATCATAATACATACGCATATGATGCTGTGATATTATATACGCGATAGACAAAGTAGGTGATAAAAAGGAAAAGATTCAATCCCTTCACTTTTTTTTCGTTATCATATTAGTTAGTTCCTCCCTTGCTTATTTTATTCAACAATATACGTCTCCACAAACGTGATAAATTCCGAGTAAATTAAGAAGCATATTAAAATTAAAATTTTATATATTACGTGGGCGCGCATAATATATATATATATATTTAATTTTCTACTGGTAATAATAACGTTCGTTATTTTTATAGAAAAAAATTATAATTCTTATTGAAATTTTGATAAAATAAAAATCATAAAATACGTTTAAAATTTTTAAATCAAAGTGAAATAAATGATAATTTGATTTTATAATGACGCATATTTTTATTATCATTTAGTCCGTAAACACTTTTTTGTGTTATAATCGAATAATCTCAACACACGTTACGTTCCGGTAGCAAATTGTATCTAGCTATTGATTTATTTGTCACATTTTTCTATTTTCTTTATAATTCTCTAAGCCTAACAAAAACAACACAAAAATTATAAAACGGGTGTTTTTCAAAAAAATAATTGTCCACTAAGGAGTCGGGTATCAAAGGTTGTATAACCCCTAGCCACAACACCAACCATTGTTATGTATTACAGAACAATATTAATGTATAACGAAACTTAATAATGCCTATAACAAATATTTAAAACAATAATTGTTAATATTGTGAGTGTAACAATACGGAATTCCGTAATAATTAGTAATAACGTCTATGAAATATTTAATAAAATGAATTCTACACACATTGTTTCCGTAAAAACTGGTACACTTGTCAATTTGTAAGTTTCTATACATATGTATATCATCTTATAGTGTACTACGTCTTCGCTTTGTCAGTTCGTTCTATAGATTCGTTGCTGTAATCACCAATACCAATATCGATATTGATATTATCAGTTATAAAATAATACATTTTACAAAATTCGAATTTCCGTCATAATTTTTTCCACAAAACATCCTAATCCGGAGACAAAAACACTATATGTCGTATACATATTATGTATCGTTAGTAATAAAATAATATTAACATTAGGCCTTGCTTCATAACTCCTGATTCAAGTTCATTCCCCGTCCTCCGACCGCCGATAGTTTTTAAATAAAACACGTTCCACTGTCTCGTCCGATCCCTTTCCACTGGTCACACTTACCCTGTCTATCGCCGGCCAATAAACTCTTTTCATTATCAAGTAGTAGAACATAGTATATACCAGCTATACCATTATTTTCACGCGTATCTAAAGTAATTGTTGCAGAAAACCTACCCGTCCAACGCTAGTTGATTTATCGTCGGCAAAAGAATCCACCCCCCTCCATTTTCGTCCATCCGCCATTATATTTATATATGTGTGTGTGCGCGCGTGCGCGCACGCGTATATACAGACACTTATATGTATCTGTTTCGTCCCAAAAATTGCCTGTTATATACTAGTGTATATGTGTGTATATTACTTCTTAAAAACCAACTCTCACACGTACTTAAATCGTTCTAGGAAAGAGGAAAAGTGATTAAATCCATAGCCACCTGTCACCTACCTACGCTCTCATAGTTGTCACCATGGAACGCGAAGGATTAAAACCGTTCAATATAGTGTGGCAGTTCTTATTTCTTATAGTATCATTATACGTGGTCGTCTTCGTTTGGACACCTATTTTTAATCAAAATCGGGTTTAAAATTCCCAACACTTGTTTGGATTGGTTTTTACCAATCTGATACCTACTGATTGTCGTCAGTTTTGATCTTAACGACTCGTTAACGGATTTTTCCGTATACCCAGCGTCGTTGTCGGGCAGAAGCGAAGCTATTAGCTGTGCCACCAAATTTCTCAGACCTTACCTAGTCGTATCCATATTTTTATTTATAAATTTTCCTACTAATACGATTTCTGTTTTTCATAAATAAAAATTTCGCGTTACTTGCGTTAAATGTCAACAACTACAAAAAGAAAAAAACAAATAAAGATATTTTCTGGAATCGCTTACGACAGTATGTGTGTTTGTGTTGTATGTACCCATATAAAACCTAATTGACAAAGCAGTGTACATAAAGTAAAATCGTTTCGATACATTCTTACCTTGGTTTACACTCTGTGGAAAATTATCGTTTTTGAATTTGCCTAGTATTGTTGCGGGAAATAATACGTTTATTCACTACACTAATTCGTATTTCACCACTACAAAGTGCAGTGCCGAGTAGACAACAGCAAACACAGTTTCCCGATAGAGAGATCTGTCACGGTACACGCTTGCGTATTACCAAAATTCGATTATTATGCAACTTGATTTCGTTGCCATTTTCTCATAAACAATAGTCCGCCGTCTATTTAACAAACGTATTCAAACAGTTTGATGTTTGAACAAAATTTAATAATGGTTCGCTATATTATTAAAACAGAAGTCGAGAAACAAAAAGCGTATTTATTATTTTCGGTGTTTAACCAGCTGTAACAGTTTGGTGTGAACGAAAAATCGGGTAACTGGATATACCAACTCGATGTAATCTACGTGAGCCCATATTACACGAAATTTCGTTTCATTTTTCAAACGTTAACTTCCAAGTTAAAACGTGACCGACGTATTGTAAATAAATAATATTAATCGTCATTATTGATTTTTGAATAAATAATTTATATCAAAAAAATATACGTTAATATACTAACCTAGATTTTTTTGCCAATAAATTTTATTCAAACCAAATAAATATGACATAAAATAGTCCCGCCTAACACCCTATCTTCAAATAAACTATTCTTATCGGATATACTTCCACCATATGGCAAACAATAGTCGTGAACAAAATAATGACAACGGATGTCTTACGTCCATCCATATACGTAAGAACGATCGAAAAGTTTGAACTAACCGAATGTATGAAGTCTCCGTTAGCAGTCATGTGTATTCCAATCAATTAATTCTAATCACACCCAGTCCGAATCATCAAAAAAAATAAACGCTCGTATTTATAAAACAAATAAAATTATCATAAAACCTAGACCTGACCTAAAGACTGGTCAAGTAAACTTTTTCAAACTTGACACGGAAACTTTTTACCATCCAGAATGGAATAGCTGATATATTTCGGTATCTATTTTTTACACCTGTTACTACGCATATCTTTAAAATAATCTGAATTTATTCGTATTATTTTTTATTTACGTGATACTTTTAGCAGTTGTTTAACACGAAATTTTTTTATACTAAATTGTTCTTTTAAAATTCCTTCGCGAGATTTAACAAAATTCAACGTTTCGGCAGAGCATAAAAAAGTAAACCAACAGAAATGTTCTAAAACGTTTGTTATATTAACCTGAAAATTGGATACGGGACACTTGCGCGCTACCTATCTATATTTCGTACGAAAATTTCGATAGCTACGATTTCGCGAAAATATCGTCGTTCTAGAAAATACGCCATTTTCATTATTGTTTAGAAACAGTTACGACGTTATTACGATCGACCCCGTACCCTGGTTGATTGTTGTGACGACCGCGAATAGTCAAGCCGAATTATTCATATTTCATTATACTATGATAGAAACGTTTGAATTAATTTTTAACATTGACGCAATACTTTCGTCAAAAACGCTCAGTAATATTACTAAGACGATATTATAGTGTACGATATACGTTACCCGACCACCATGAAACGAAAAATACCTTCGGACACCTTATGATAACGGTTGATACCATAATCAGTCTTAACCTTAGTTCATAATAAGCATACAGTAAATATAGTAGCCGAAAACGGGATGGGACTCTACACTGGAACCAACCTACATATAATATGATGTCTAGATCTAATGACGAAATCACTTTATGTAAATGAGTAGGTACATGGCGATACATTATACATTATATAACGTACACACGCGGCGTAACCGTTGAATTAATCGCCCGCCTCCACGCCTACGTATACATATAAGCGCGTCGTCAAAAACACGTACCATACAGCATAATTTCATTATTATTTACACAGTCGTGTACTCGCGTTTAAAAGGGACTGTGGAAGGAGAAGAAGGAGAAAAGAGACAACTACCCTTGACGGTGAAATCTCAGGGGCGACAAATTATTTCGCAATATAGTACAAACATAAACTATTATTTTAGCAATCGTCGTGACAATCACACGCCATATACAGCAACTTCATTTCCAAATGAATGTGGTTTATGAAATGTCCTACGCTTCGAAATATACTTAAAAATACCATGAAACCTGATACAAAACCAAAAATTTATAAAAAATTTTGATTTTTATGCAACAAAAATGATTTAACACATATTAATCTTTACGTATTATATATTACATTGGAAACGTTATCGTACCAAATACCAAGTAGTAAGTGTTTTACTGAAAAGTTGGTTTAGAGTCCGTTAAAAGTTCACCTTTAACATTAAAGTTAAGTTATAATATAAAACCTTAAACGGGACATATCGATCTTGTAGGAAGTCTCCTTTTTTTGGAGGATATTTCCATCCTTGTTCAGAAATTAAAATGTCCCCGAAAGGATCAAATTATGTTCGAATGTCAACCACGCGTAGTACTTGACTACCCAAAACGTATTCACTTAATTCCTGTTATATATCTGAAAAGCATGAAACGAATTATATTAAATCGACTAATGAATCAAATGTTCCCTAGGATCAGATTTTTCGTTGAGGATATATGACCCTTTATCGCATTTTTATCTAGAGATCAATATTTTACTTCACCTACGTAATCAAATATAAAAAAAGAACATATAACGTATTAACTTAACTAAACATTTCACTATAAATAATAGCAAATAAATGTTGTTTATTTTTAATTTTATTAATATTATTTAGCGATTAAACGTAGGTTGATTTTTTTTTAAAACATAAAAGACAAAGCATGTTTTTGTAATGAATGCTTTTATCGTTTTACAGTTTTCCTTTTAAATCTTATTTCACACCATAACTTCATCAACGACACAAAAACTCTAAGAAAAATAATACATTTATATGTAATTCGACGTATTGGAAACGAAAGGAATTCTTTCACACTAATTATATTACTTTATAGCACTGTCTTTTTCCCACATTCATTATAACCTAATAAACAATTATTTTCAAATAAATAAAAAATAATATTTAAAAAGAAACAAATACCTTTTAATAAGATATTCTGTTTTTTATAATAGCAACAGATATATTAACAATAATTTCCACGGCCTAAAATTTAAATATTATCGATGAAAAAATATTAAATATTAACTATTATGAATATCTACTTAATAATAATCGTATTTTTTTCAATCGAAATAGTAGAATATAATTATAGAAATTAAAATAAAACAATTTTAAAGAAGAATACATTTCTCGCGTTTAAATATATTTCATCTTTTTTTGCATAAATCAAATCAATATTTTGAAAGAAGTCGGATTTAGAATTACGTTAAAATACATTTTTTTCGAATAAATTAGTAGTGAAATTTTGAAGACATAAACTTAACGTACAACAGATAATGTTTAGCTAGTAGATTTACAAATACATTCAGGGTCAATTCATGTAAGCATTTTTTTACACTAAAAATTATTAACTTTCGAAAAACACAAATTCGAGTTGTAATATACGTTATACGAATATCAATTTATTATTTTTTTCGAAACGAAAAAAATCAACTGGTTCTTCGATCGTACAAACACTGTAAGCGTATTTATTATAATATAGCGGAACATTAAGCTCGAAAAAAGTACCTAACATTAAAATAGTTTGCAATAAAGATATATAGTATTAAACGTCGTTACCTTTGAAAAACTTTCCAAGAATCTAAAAGAAATTTACAACAATTCATGTATGTGCTCAAAGATTCGCGGTTGTCAAATTCGCGTTCAACGGTAAAAAATATTGTTTAAAAAATGCATTTTAACACGAGAAATCCTTTATAAACGTATTTTTATCATACTTTAAAAACTTTTCAACAAGTGAGCTCGAATCGACCTCAAAAAGTTATTGTATATAAGAAAATAAATTCCGAAGAATGGCCCACGCATATAAATCTTTATACGACTATTTATACAAAACTTTTTTGTATAAGTTAGGAAATATATTTTCAAAAATAATTTTTTATTTATTCTCTAATAAAAAAATTAAATAAGTGTTTTATTAGAATATTAATTAAAATATTTTTGAGGGCGTCCATAAGATATTCAATTATTTAATATGCTAAATAATAAGTTTTTTCCCTATTATTTACAAGTTTTCAGAATTGTTTTACAGTTAAACAATACATGATATACATACATAATAATATGTTTTATTATTAATGTCAATATAGAACTTTAATACTAAACGTGACTTAGGTAAGGAACACTTAAGTTTTAACAAATCTTTCAACTACTTAAATACACTGACTTTAGATTTTTAAAACATTAATATACGTTTACAAAAACTTTTAACGTTAAACAAAAACTATACGATTGATAGATTGCAATAACTTTATTTAGGAGAAATAATCATCAATCAAATAACTATATTTTAAAAAGCTACCTAAACATTTTGTAAAAATAAAATGTTCTTAAATTAATACATCAAAATAATACAAAATAATACATACAAACTTCGCCAAAAATTTAATTCGATTTTTACTTTCTCTGAAAATAGCTCAGCCACTCGGCAACTATCAAAACAACCGGCATATAAACTTATAAATCACAATCATAAAAATAAATAAATGATTAATTAAGAATTTCTAAATAATACAATCATAATAAATGATATTACTTATTATTTAATAGAAAAACATACTATTTAAACACGTCTACCAGAAGCTCTACGTGTAGTCCTACACATGTGATCTAACAGACATTTAAAAATTAAAAAGTACCTATGTATCTATTTATGCAATTCCCAAAAATATATAACAATATTTTAATCAATTAAAATTTAGCTAGGAAATATCGTCGTCGTTCTGTAAAATAGATTGAATTTAAGAATATATTTTTTTTTTACTTTCTTATACATCTATCTGTTAAAGATAATAATATAATAATGTATTCGTACGTTCATATAAACCATAATAAATGGGAAATTTCTAAGGCAAAATAACGTATGCAGTATTTTATTAATAAATAATGTAATATTATAATGTTTTATTTCAAATTATTTTAAAGTATTTTTTAAAAATAGGTATACTTATATGTTTAACTGAATGTTAATAAAAGTAAATATATTTTCGGTTTGGTAAAAGGAAACAAGAGATATTAAACTACGGGAAATGTCTCACCCTAAACAAAATTTAATCATTCGATGCCCTTATAAATTTCGGTTAATATATTAAAACGAAAAATATTGTGACAATATTTGTTAATGGAACTATGTGCGTATGGATTTTGAAAAAAATAGCTCGCGATTAATTCACTTGTCACTTGTCACAAAGTCATTGACGAAATATTTGGTCAATTCCAAAAAAACAAGACCGTGGAATCTAACACGTTAACTCCTTATTGAAAGCAACATTTTACTATTTTGTGAATTCAGATTAACTGTTTCAAATTTACTACACAAAAATATTTTGCACTTGTAGATCAGCATATATTAACGAAATTACTTAAATTTGCTAGATATAAAATTGTAAAGGAATTTAGTAGTTGAAAATTTTGAAAACCACCTCCATTATATCAAACGTTTAGACAACATCCCTCAAAAATTTTCGGAAGTAATGAAGTTAATATTTTCAGCCGTATGTCAGTCCAAGAATAATCGACAAAAACCCGGCACTAATTTTACTATATAGTCCGCATACGGTTCTAAAAAGTTTCCCAAGCTAAGCGCCGGTATAACATTCAGTATGTGCTTCAAAAGAAAACTTTTTCCTAAAAGTGATCATAAAAAGCGTTTTACTATACAGCCGTACGTTTTCCTAAAACGAAAAAGCGCTCCATAATTATCGAAATAACCTATTGAATTCTTATTATTTTATTATTTTTTTAAAAAAAAAACGGCGCGTATTTTGTTTTTTTATTTTTTAGTTGTTACATTTTTGAACTAAATATTCAATATAAGTATTATTATACAGGAACCGGGTATACGTTATTACTGGTCGGTTTTAAAGCCCGGAATCGATAAGGCGTTGCACGTCGGCGAATTCGACGGCCGATAAAATGAGGAAAGAAAACGCGAGAATAAACATAAGAAGAAAACTAAAAGGAAAACATGTGTAAAGGCCGGTGCGTACACGTCAGTGGTGAAGTGGGTGCACGCGGAAGACTTACGGCATGTCATCTCGTAACGTCGTGGTCGTGCTTGAGTGTGCGATTTAATTCTGCCGACGGGTGTGCGTGTGCGTGTATGCGTGTGTGCATGTAAACGTGTGCGTGCACACCCACCAAACATGTAGTATCTAATCAATTTTTCAAAGGCCATTTGGTGTGTACGTTTATTAAGATTAACGCTGCCTCCGTAATCTTATTAGCTGCATCGATGGTTAGCATTGCGAAGGCCGCCGATTCGTTATATACGGATAAAATATTATTTTGTGTACGGCAGAAATATTATCGGTGATATTACTTTTCTTTCCTTCTTTTCTAAACGCGCTTTATCTCGCGCACTTGGGGCCGATTTCGTAAAACTCTAAGAATATTTCTAATCGCGGCCCGTCCCGTGCGAAACGTATTCTCTTCGAACACTGGAACTCTAACGACAAGCGAACAATTAAAGGATAAGGATGAAACAACGTTAAAAGAGCGTGACACGATAATCGAATTGAATTGTAAAAATTGTTTTCGTATTTTGTCACGGTTGTAAATCATCGTAACACGACGATTTTATAACGATAAAATTATTTATTTTATTCGAAAATTTTAAAAATATATTCGTACTTTGTCGAAAAAATTTCTGAAACGCGAATTTTACACGATAAAATACGTCTATCCCGTTATTCCTACGAATAGTCCATCTACGTTTATGATTTCCGCAAAAACCTATTCGTAGTATATTAAACGAATTACGTGATTGTAATAGAAAAACATAATTTAAAACAAATTTCTCGATCACAGAACAATCAGAAACAACAATATTGTGTAACGTCACGGGACAAATCGTAAATTTCTTTAAAAATTATTAACGTATTTGTTAATTAATCTGACTAATTCGTATTTTATCAACTTGTGTACTAAATCTCTTACAATATCGTAGCTGCAACCTTCTCAGCTCTTCCAAATAATGTTCCAGCGAGAGAAATATTTATTTTATTATTTCACTCGAGAAAATAAAAAATACGGATAATGTGTGGATAACACGTACATGGACACCCACAATTTAACGTCTTTGAATACAATCTTACACACTCCGGAAAAGGTTTCGTTAGAATATTATGACCGTGATTACAATATGAATTCAACACGTTCAAATATTAAAATACGCAGTCAATTTCGATTTAAAAATGCTCGATTGGGCTTTAAATAGCGAATTTACGTAACGCCCCGAATCAGTTTTAGATTTCTATACGCGAACCCTTAGATTCCCGACGATTCCTTCTGTCAGTTCGTTTCCGTGAACTCGTCCACATTGATAATATGTTAATATTTGTTAGTTAATATAACATTAATATTAACTAACAAATATTTGTTGTTTTCACGCACACGTCATAAATTATACGATGGAAATTAATTCGCGAATATTTATTTTGACCTCCAGTTCACAAATCAAGTACAGAGATCCAGAATTCAACACGCTCGTAGCTTTTTATAACGGTTTCAGGCGTAGAAGTCCGACGTTTCCGTTTATTATATTATCGTCGTCTCGACTTATCCAAATATTACGTAACAGAAACGTTCGAGTATTATTTCTGTCGTGACAATATATTACGTGCACGTTCGAAATACGTTTATCTCGGCTTAGATACCCACTCGAGATTCACGCTAAACTTCTAACTATATCAGGCCCTTCCAACATCACACCCTCCAATCTTCGGGTCTCGGATACGTCCGAAATATTTACGTTCACGATCGCTGGACACGAATCGAACTTATCCGATCGCGAACTAATCCAATAATAAACGAACTCTGGATATTTCGTTTATTATCCTTTCACGGTGTGTGCCTGTTTCGGGCACCTCTAGGGGATACGCGTATGCGCGTTTTATCGTTGATTAAGATAGTTACGTTTGTCACGGATGCGTTATCCGTCACGTATGTATACACGTCTGTCAATAAACGTACTCTACCGTTATCAAGGTGAAAATTTCGGCGCGACAAAAACCTTCGCGAAGACGAGAAGGCGGGGCAATTAGTTACGTCTATGATAGGGCCGTCTACTCTCGAAGTGCTCGAGCACAAATCGTAGATTAACCCATCAACTGCGCCATTACTATGGAACAAAAAAATTACGTACGTATGAATAAATTTTTTTAAAGACGAATAAGTTTTCTCTACGTCACTGCGGATTGCGATTCTTGGTCCTGCTTCGTTTTTAATTATAGTAAGTAAAGCGAAATGAGATTAAATTGTAAGGAAAAGTCGTTCTGAAACGTATTTGTTTACTTTATTTGTACACAAAACTATATTGTTTTTTCTTACATTTCGCGCGTTATGAATAGCGCTATTGGTGGCGCACTAAATAGGCCGCGCGTCGAAGGACGTTTTGCACCGCTCGTACAAATATATCGTTTAATATTTGTTACAGGACGATAACGATAACCATGAGGATAATAATGGCGACGACGACGGTGTTGATGGTCAGACACTCGGACGTGCAGAATGGGTGTTGACCACCGCGGTAATGATTCTATGGACGACGACGTCGACAATGTTTATGATGATGATGACGATGGTAACGACGACGACGACGGCGACGAAGGCAGTGAGCTCGTCGTCGACGGGCTGTCCGTCGGTTTGCTCGTGCAAATGGAAAAATGGCAAGCAAACGGTCGAGTGCGTGGACAAAAAGGTCACCGGCGTGACGGCGGCGCTGGGTATCGACCCGGCCACGCAAGTCTTGGATATATCGGACAACGACCTGTCGGCCGCTGGGTTGCCGAGGGACACGTTCGCCGCAGCCGGTCTGTCCAACCTGCAGCGCATCCACGCGGCGCGGTGCAACGTGTATTACGTGCACGACCAGGCGTTCCGCGGGCTCACCAACCTGATCGATCTAGACCTGTCCGGTAACTGTCTGCGCGATGTGCCGACGGCCGCGTTCGCCGAGTGCCCGGCACTGATGAAACTCAGCCTGAGCGGTAACCCGATCGACGAGGTGCCGGCCCGGGCGTTCCGCCGTCTCGGCCAACTGACCACGCTCGACCTGAGCGGCTGCGGCTTGGCCGCGGTGGCCGCGGGTGCGTTCGACGATCTACTCGGTCTCGACTGGCTCAAACTGGACGACAACCGGCTGACGCACGTGCCCGGACCGCGCACGCTGCCGGCCCGGTTGCACGGCGTCGGCCTGCACCGCAACGATTGGCAGTGTGACTGCCGGATGGCCGACATGCACCAGTGGCTGGTCGGGTCCCGCGTGCCCGTCGCGGAAGAACCAGTGTGCTCGGGACCGGCCGCCTACGCCGACGTACCGGTGCGCCGAGTGCCGGCTACCGAGCTGACGTGCGCGCCGATCGCTTACATGGTCACCCGGCCGGTGCAAGACGTGACCGAGGGAGAGGACGTGTCGTTCCGGTGCCTGGTAACCGCCACACCGGCGGCCACGGTCGAATGGTTGTTCGACGACGCGCCCGTGTACCGGCACAACGCGTCCGAGCTGATCACCGTCGACGGTAACACGACGGCCGAGCTGTACGTGTACAACACGAGTGCCGGAGATGCGGGTTCGTACGCATGCGTGGCCCAGAACCGGGCAGGCTGGGCCCGAGCCAACTTTACCGTGACCATCCGGCCTAGACGACAACCGTCTCTGCCGGTCGGGTCTATCGACGACCATTCGGCACCGTCACAGTCGTCGTCGGCCGCGGCGGGCAACGACAGCCGGCCGTCGTTGTACGTCGCGTGCCTGATCGTCGGCTCCGTGATCCTGTCAGCCGCAGCCGCCGTCCTGGTGGCCGCCATCCGGTGCAAACGCGCGAAACGCGACGGCGGCCGTCCCGGAGACATGTCGGCCGACGGCAAACGCCGGCGTCCCGTCGCGCCCGCGGCCGACGGTTACCGAACGGTCAGCACGACGGCCGACAAGGAACCACCGGACCTGTCACCACAGCGACCAGCGCCAGGACGGGAAGCCAAGACCACGGTAATGTTGGCGACGGTGGCGACGGCATCGACCGCGGTAGCCGAGACGAAGGCGACGCCAACGGGGACGGCAGCGGACGACACCGCCGCCACCGCCGAAAGCAATCCGGACGTGGTAAGCGACGCGAAACGAGCGGGATGGGAAATCGATTTCGAGCGGATCATATGGGCCGAATGCCCGCCGACCACCGGTTACGTGTCCATACAAATTCCCGTGCAATGCGGCGTCGAGTGCCTGAGCGCGTATTATGCGACCGCGGCCGAGGCCGTAGGAATGGGAATGGGCACTATCCGGAGACAGCACAGACGGGCGGCCATACTGACCGCGTACGATGACACCGTGCGGGTCCGGTCCACCGTGCAGGGAGGCTACCCGACAGCCGAAACGACGACGGCGGTTCGCCAAGCTGCCGCAGTCTGTCCGTCCATAGTTGTGGACGACGACGACGATGACGGCGACAACGACTACGGCAACGACGGCGGCGGTTGCGGCTCGTTGGCCGTCACGCCCATAATCAGCCCGCCACTGCCTTTCCGATCGGCCGACGACAGCTTGGACATGGACGATTCGATCGCGCTATAAGTCCGGGATGACGTTTATAAGCTAAAAAAATAATACGATCATTCCTGGTATATATGGTATTTGTCCGGGCACATTTTGGTTTTTATCATTTTCCCGGACGCGATACGTTTTTTTTTTTTAATTTAAAGACGAAATTCGCTAAACATTTATACATTTGTGCTACGAATTGGAGAAAATAAGTTCGTGCCCAGTACCCGATTGCTCGTGTACCGTTACGCGAGTATACTATTATCACCGATACGCGCGACTTGGAGCTAAAATTGTACTCTACGTCGTGATCGGTTTTTTGGTGGATGAGCGTTGAGGAACGCGAAACGACGGTAACTATGCCAGTCCCGCAAAATAATGGCGTCTAACCGAAACGCGTATTTATGTTGCGTCAAATTATGGGATATATTAGCCCACCCCTCCTATTACTACGTGAAGTTCTTGGACTGCCTAGTTAAGTGTATTACTTTTGTCCGGTTCGTAATTGAGAAGAAAAATATTTTTAAAATTAATTTCAGTCATTGACAACAATTTTGGAGTGAAAAAACAAATAGAACCAAAAATAGAATTAAAAAATTGTAATATATCTGAAGTTAACTGATTTTTATTATTATTATTATTATTATTATTATTATTATTATTATTATTATTATTATTATTATTATTGTTAGTATGATTATTATTATTATTATTATTATTATTTTAATTATTTTTTATTATTGTTTTTATTATTTTTATTATTTTTTTTATTATTATTATTGTTGTTGTTGTTGTTGTTGTTATTATAATTATTAATATGATTAATATTATTATTATTATTATTATTATTATTATTATTATTATTATTATAGAATTATCGATATTATATACAATATACACATATGTAAATTTATTTAACATTTAGTGACGAAAATTGTAGCTGAATAAACGACGTGTGTTTTGACGAGTTAATATCTTTTTTATTTACATTTTATGGGCTATTTAATATTTTTTTGTTTTTCGAGAATAATATCCAAGGTATATATTTTAGAAATTTCGTTTTAACCATATTTATAATATCAAAAATCGTAAAGTTTTATATGTAGGAAGGAAAAATAATATTTTCAAAAAATTAAATCACTTAGAAATGCCATAGAGTAAATACACCGGTCTAAATCTGACGACATCGTAGTCTACGAAATAAAAGTCTACGTAATTAACGTAAACGTTGAATTATTTTCGTGTAGCATAAGTAGCCAATAATAATGATTGTGAACGACTCCTGTTTTTTTGGAGGGGTTAAAATCCAAATTCCGAAGTAAATATCGAAAATGAAGTTCAAACGTTGTCTAATTCTTATCATACAAAACATACGTAACAATCGTCGAATAACGACTTTTATAAGAAATTGATCAAGAGTAACTTTTTCTATACCATTAATGACGTAGCCGAAGTTCAATAATTACCGGGTGATTTGGAGTCGATTTCTATTTTACGTTTAGTAATCATTGATGTCCACAAATACGTATAATTGCGATCTGTGGTGAAGCACTAAGAATGTTGGGTTTCATTAAAAAAAGGACGTCGCTAAATTGCGTACTTCTTCCGAAAAAACGTTATACTGCTCCTGACCCGTTCAATTCTTGAATACTCCACTATACAGTAGACAATATTCGTCAATCGGAAAGCGTATCGTATAAGTTTTGTGGTCATGTTAAATTAATTTTAAACAGACTGCCCCGAACGTTATTATACCCCGATCGTGCGGTGTTTGTTCGTTTTACGAATTACCAAATGTATTTATTTTTCGTTCGAATAATTTCGGAACGTTAATGTTCGTCAATTTAACGATGTACATTAAACGGTTTCGTACGCGTCGTAATCGAAAATGTCTATTTTACTAAAAAGAAATCTATCGCGGTAAAATCTTGTAATTAAATCTTTTCGACAATAATGCGTATCTAGAGGTGAGCATTTTGTCATTTTACGTATACGTTCTGAATCTAAGTGGTGAAATACGAGATATCCGTTGTGTAATTCTGTGTCGTAAAACGGAGAATCCGGGACAATTATTTCGGATTTTAGAACGTTTATATGCGCATAAAAATACGCGTGAGGAGATTGAAAATGATTTGTTTTAATATAACGCGATTTTCGTGATTCACAAAATGATTTGTTTTAAATAATTAATATCGTATAATTCGTTTAACCGATCAATTTCTGATTCCATAACGTTGTATATTGATAGTACTACGATATTTCTAATCGACAATTACAAAAATAAAAATTATATATAATAGCGCTATAAAAGTTTAAGGTGCTTTTCTATTTTATATAAACACATATCGATAGACAGGCGTGTATACAAAACTGACTCTCAAACAAAACATGGTCATTCGTTGTTTTCGAAAAGGAAAATAATAATTGTATTTCCTCTGACTATAAACGTATTAAGTTCGAACAACGCCAAAAAATTATTGTACATGTTTTTGTCCCAAGTTCGTACCTTCAATTTTTAATTAATACCCGTTATCGAATAATTATTTTGTACTATACTCGATTCGATTGAGCTTAAGTAAAACATAATATAATTTTGATTTTAAAAGAACATTTATCCAACCTCTAGTAACATTTAGTATATATTATGTCAAAATATTTAGAAACATAAAAACACGAATCGCCAACTACCATAGAAATAACTGAACAATAAAAATTCGCATACAAAAATACACGAAAATTTTCAAACCAACGTGTATAATCTAACCTAACCACCCAACTACGGAGCGCGTAAAATACGCGCAGAAAAATACGTTAAAATATTTCCCGAGTAGAATTTTACCTAAACAACGACATACCTTTGATCCGCTCGCGTAATAATAAAAAACTAATCTTTTAAAATCCTCCACTACACTATAGGAGCTTAATCAACACGAACGTTAATTAATTTAGACGAAGATTGTAAATTATAGCACGGCCTATGTTCATTAACAATAGAATACGAATATAAATGTATATTAAACTTTTAATATATTATTATTAGGTACCTCGGTGTTACACTTTCGCGCGGGCCTCGATTTATTGCTTCACACGATATACTTTATTTGTTATATTTTGTACGCTGGTATTATTCGTTTACGTAACCTGAAGTGCGTTCCCAACCCACCGGGATATCGACAAATCATTCGATAATCCCCATCTCGGCACAATATACTCCCGAATTCGCTTAGATTTTTTCTACGATTTTAGGGTGCAAAGAAGTATCTTATCATATCGAGTAAGACGTCGTGAATATTATATTTGATTATTCATCGCGAAAAACGTCTTAATAATAATTATAACTCGAACATTAACGACATATGTACAGCAAATTACCGGTATATTGAAGCGACCAAAACAAATCCACCTCCCCAAAAAATTATTTAACGTTAGTTATCATAATCTGAAAGAAAAATCTCTATTGTAAATCCACGTTGGAAGGGATACAATTAATCCATTATATTCATTTAATTACATTACTGATGTATGGTATACATACATATATAATCAAAATATATTAGAACTTCAAAGATCAAAATAATTTACACTTTAATCGTAATACATAAACAAAACGTACATATAGTTTCTAAATTATCAATATTTAAAAACTTGTAAAGAATTCTTCTCCCGTCGATCAGAAAGTTCTCCCGACAATTTTTTCTCTTAAAAAAACTTTTATTTTATAATAAAAAAAAACAACCAGTAATATCTTATAATCGTTGGGTCGAAAAATATCATCTTGCAATTATCTTGGATCCGTAATTATCATACACGAAGACTATGAGCAGTAAAATTAATATAATTCTTACGACGACAAGTGAAAGATAATTTAGATTTTATCTTAATGAAACCCTCGGTAGTCAATGCATGGGTCACGTGGTATTTAAAGATTATAACACAACGAGATGATAAGCTTATTCAGTTCAGTTACATAGAAGCTTTATAAATACGGTAAAGTAAAGATTTGTATTGACGCAACGCAATTGTTTTCGTAGTGTTTTAAATTGGAATTTCGACCGAATTTATTAATCCAAAACAAATGTAACACAATTTATTATGATATAAATTTAACTGATATGATCGTAAACATTTAATATGAGATTAACGTATAACTATGAATTTAAAAAATAAAACTCTAAGCATTTATAAATTTACGTACATTTTCTGTTTTAATAATAATGCACGTTTAAAATTTAAATTATCGTACAAATGTTCAGGTTTTAAAAATTTTTTAAACAACTAAATTTCTTAAGCAGAAAACGTAAAATAGATACCATTAATATGTTCAGCACAGTTCTAAACACACTACAAAACTTTTCACTAACTTCGACAGAAAACCCTGCGAATACTCATCGTATGTATAACATATAGTATATATAATACGCGTTATATGACGGAGACATGTACTATTCTTAGTTTAGTTCCCTCGAGAAAACGTATCGTTTTAAGTGTAAGATAGTGTTTATACAAACATGGACAGCTATATGACACGCGAACCTCGAAATAAACTGGAAAAACTAGTGTCTCGTAAATCCGACGAGAGTATATACACGACCACCGTCAAATTACAATTTCACGCCAGCTTTTAATCGTCGCTATTTTTTTCCAATCGTTGACGCGTAAAAAAAGTTTGTAGATAGCGCTTGTTTCAGTAGCAAGTGGAGGAAAACGTTCCTCCGAGCTCAAATTAATAAACGTTGATATAAAGTCGACCATTGCGCAAGATACTTTGACATATTCAACGTTCACAATCTAGACTTTTCGGAATTAATCGAAACATTCGCGGACGAAAAGCAAAAACTAATCAATTTTACTAATGTTTTAATAAATACGTTTTAAATATAGCGTTTGAACGTACAAAAAAAATGTATTTTTAAAGACGTGCAATAGCTAATAACCGTTTTGCTATGGTTCGATCAATAATTGCGTATACGTAACAGTTGTAAGGGCATAATCGTTTCTCTTGTTGCGCTAGGTGCCGAAAAGACTAACGTCTCTTATTATATACGAGATTTACACAAGCGCACAACCTCGACCTTGACTTCTTAAGAATTACACAGGACATGTCAAAGTAATTCGTACGTTGAAAATAATGTTTACGCGCGTAACCAACGCGTATGTCCTCCGTTCGCGAGAACTTAAAATTATTCCTTACATTCTAAACACATTTATAATATCTCGGATTATTCGCTTCGTTAGCAGCCCGAATTAAATCGACACTGTGGCAAAATTGTATTGTTTAAATTGGAATATAAGCGAACATGTTCTAATCATCCAACATCATATAACACGTCGTGTAAATATCCGTCTCGCATGTTTTAAAAACATCGACCGGACAAATATCGTAAACGTGCGTGTGGGTAGCTTCGGTTTATACGCGTAAATAAGTCAATATACGTACGATATACGTATGTGATTCATATATTATAATTCGTGTTAATTAGGGTAACGAGAAAAACAAATGAAAATGTACGACGCGAGAAACTTGTTTAATGAATAAAACATGTATCGACGCAACCCGCCGCGATAATGGCGATTATACGACGAGTTGTATGGAATTTTATTACGCCATTTATGTAGTCGGGTGAAGCCAAGACCGACGGAAAGCGTAGGAAAACAACACACATCCGGCATACGCCTAGGTTAGCATTTTACAAAGCGAGACATTTTCTTAGTATGTATACGAGTGTATTTTTTAAAACGAAAATTGTATACCGAACAATTTTTCGATTCAATACGTACGTACTTACTACACACAGAAGGTATATATACTTTCATACAGTTATATAATATACGGTAACATGGTACAATATTTTGTATGAAAATAATATTTCGAGCAAACTTCTTCAATCGCCATTCGCTTAATTTATCGGAAACTATTAGCCAATTAAACGTCACAAAAAAATTCACGGAATCTAATCGTTTTGATGGCTTTAAAAATCGTAAAAAACTGCAAAAGGAATGACACCTAAAGTTGATGTTGATGACAAATTCGATAGTTTTCATAGATCAAGATGTAAAGCAATGCATTTACATACAAATCTGAAGAGAACTTCATTATTGAACCGGAAATACGCTTAAATATTGATTTTTTTAATTGTTCAAACCCGTTTAGTTGGTTTGGCAACTCTTTCAACTGAAAAAGATAGACAAATTGGATATAGAAGAAATAATACAAGAACTTACAACGTTAAAAGCCAAATAAATTTAAATCATTTAAAAACTTTGTTAATATCGATTTTAAAAATTTGTAACGAAAATAATATAGAAATCGAGTAATAGTCAAATAAAAAGTCAACAAACATTTTAGTTATTTATGTGTTAAAAAAAGAAAATGCTAATTCTTTAAAAACGTACGTACTTAATTTATTATCTAGCCAAATGTGGAAATAAATATTTTGTAATGAATTAATTCTGTGATTTGGGGAATGAGTGGAAGAATATAAGTTTGGTGGTCAATGGTCAATTATGAAGAAGTAAGAAGTTACGAAACGAATAAATATCAAATATATGTTTTCTTCGCTATAATTTTTTTATTTTGTATAGTAACTTCATTTTTAATTAAGACAATAATAATGATTAATTATTTTTAAACGGATATTTTGGACGTAACCAAAAAGTCGCGTAAGAGCCTTGCCGGCAAACATTTGCATTGAATTCCGTAATTTATTGGCCGACATCAAGTTGAACAAACGGAATATTGAACATGGAGTAACTTGCAAACTTATAAATATAATTATATTCGTAATCGTCGTATTTGAAAAAACTATTTTCAACGAAGCTCAGTTAAGGGTTTACTTGGCGTTTTTAACACGATTCATAAGAATAAAAATAGAAGTCGCTACATATTTTCCAGTTATTTTCGGCACGTAACGAATAGTTACGTATGGAACTATTCGTATATGAACAAAACTACAAACTTTTAAAAGTTTTCCTGGATCGGTATAACACAATTTAAATTTTCGGTATTATCCGAAAACTACAAATTGTAAATTCGGTTACAACAAATCTAAAATAAAATTGACGAGCCGCGGGTATATCGATTCGAGTAGATTACACATTTTACGTTGTATTATTATTTTGAATTTGAAACCAACAATAAATCATTGTATTCAAAAAAACGATTCCGGCCGGCGATAGTAGTTTATTACGACTGATGAATTTGTGTAAAACGTTTCTAGGCCTACATTAAATAAGTATTGTAATAACTAAAAATAATGAAAATAATGGCATAGAAAAAGAATGTAAAAGCACAAGGGAAACACAAAAATATGGTAGGTAAAGCCGGGATGTTTTATTTTTCGTTTAATGAGTTATTACAATTGATCTTCGGGATCGTAAGTACGAAAATTATTGAGGAATTAATTAATAAATTAAAAATTATAGGTAAAATGAAATAAACGAATGCGATAAACGATCGAATAAAATGAATAATAAAATTTACTTACCTCGTTGACCGTATTCGACTTTTCAAGTCTGAAAGCGTAATAAGTCGTGCAAAAGAATTAAGTAAAAAGGTTGAATCAGTCAATTCGCTTCCTCGAATTCACGGACAATGTTAAATAAGACAAAACGCGAAAATGTTGATATAAAGAACTGCTCTCGTCCCTTGGAATACCAACTCCTTAGAGAGTTGTGACTGATAGTTGGAGTGTGCGCACTGACTAGAAAACGAAATTTCAAGGACCTAGGGTTTAATTGTTTGTGGTATGTAACATCTGCAAGGTCAGCCCATGGTGGTGGACCGATTAATCTCAAGTCCATCTCGCTATAGAAATCGGCGCGTTTGGCCTTCACGTTATTGGTGACGTTTACTTTTAAAATTGTATACTGTTCCCTTTGGTATCAATAAAATTTTTCCTTTTTAATTGAGCGTAGGATTTTGTAAAGTTTCGTCTTTCGACCTAATATTTTTTTTATTCTGTTATGTAACCCAGATGATCTTAATCCCTCGTGTGTATTTACCCATTTTTTGTAAGTAAATGTTCGTATTGTAAATACGATTTATCTATGTTTATATAATTTGTTATCCTTTGGTAATATGGTCGGTATTCTAAGATCAAATGTCAATTCGTTTTTATTAAAAGAAAAATATAAAATATTTGTGTGTAATATTTTCACTGCAAAGAAATATGTCCGTATATAAATATTTATATTATAAATATAATATTAATATCTGCAATAACGACGTTAACTCATTACAATTATTATGTGCGTGCGTATCATTACTGTATTATATCCAAATTTTTTTTATATAATTTATGTGTATATACCAAAATAACAAATAATTTGATTACATTACAGAATAGTTATATCTAAGTTGTACAATACAATTATCGAACTTAAATGACATAACGAAATTGTATTATAATAGTTACATAATAATAAATAATGTTCGCAATTAAATAATTTGGATATAAATTAAATTACTAAAGTATTTAGAAAATATTTATGAAATTCCATCTTGATGAATTCCAGAATTTTATATCATACTCATTTAAGTAATTTCTTCAATTGTATTTAACCATTTAAATATTTTATAATAATAAAAACCTTGCAACTAAAACGCACGCACATTATTTATAGACGGAATTATTTATTGCTACAATACATTGTTATAGGTACCAGCGCACAAGTCAAACGAAATTATTATTTTTGAATAAGTAAACTATCCAGCGGAAAATGATATAGTTAACAGAATTGAACACAACAAACAGCGACATTTTAGTTCATGGGTGTATGACCTAACAAGTGATGTTGATTCAATTGCCAGTTGCATCACAAAACATTACTTTTGCTGACCAACCAATTATGGCACCAGAACAAAAAGCATCGCTACATCTCAAACACAAAAGAAAAAAGCATCACAAACTTCAGAAACAGATGAGCAACAGAAAATAAAACTGGAAACTGTTTGAGTACGCACTGCTTGATCCAGATGAACATTGCACACTGACTTAAGTCTTGGTGCATTCCATTACGATGCTAATTATGCTTACTGTGTTCATTCAAAAACCATGATTCTGCCATGTGTGGCTTGCACACAAGTGTTGAAAAATATAATATAAATATAAATATGGTATATCACTTTTCACAATCACAAAATATATTAAAAATTACAACTTAATAAAGGAAAATATTACTTGCATTTATAGAAAAATTTGAACATTTATAATAAATAAATTATTTATGTAATTAAAATATATCTAATATTTGATGAATGATTTAATTGGAATGTCCACTTTCTTCCGTCCTTCTAAATCACATAATTCGATTATAACTACCGCTTGAACTACTTCAGCCCCAGTTTTCTTCAATAATTGTATTGCAGCTTCAAGAGTACCTTAAACAAATACCAATATATAATTAATATTTTCAAATTAAATTTACATATCATGAAAAAACAATGTGAAATATTTATGACATTTACATTCGTATTATTTTTCAAAATATTTCTAAAATGTTTGATGGTAATCTAATACAAATAAAAGAATATAAACATATATTTTGATATTAATACATTTTATTATTACTTAATATTAAGTTTCTTTCCCAAATTTTCAAAATATTTTAAAATAGAAGTATTTCCACATGATACAACCACTTTTTTCACTCCTTGTTCAGTGATGTAATAAACTATAGAACTGAAAATAAAATTGTTAAAACAACCTAACACAAACTCTATCACAAGCCAGAAATTAATTTATATTAAATATTAATTTGTTAAACAAAGTTGAAGGTAAGATTGAAAAATCATTTATAATATTGTATATTGTAGAATAATACCAAATAATACCAATGTATAGTATACATCATGATTCGCAATATTACCCTAATCCGAAAACTTTTAACCAAGAAAGATTTTCTAGACAAAAAATCTAAATAACCTAATAGTTCCTACATTTCTTTTGGTGACGAACTCTGACATTCTATCGATAATTAAACTATTTTGAATTTATTTGTGCATAAGCACTTTTATCTTATCTATTTTTCATTAAATTGTATTTGTAATTTGTATAGGAAAACGTTTTGCCAAAATCGATATCAAATTGGTATTATCAGAGATTTTATCGAAATTCGAAATTGTAACCTGTGAAAAAACCGAGATTCCTCTCCAATTTAAACATAACTCGGGTTTTATGGCACCGATAAATGGAATTTAGTTAACTTTTACACAAGTCGTGGAATAAACACTCGGAAATTACAATTTATTTTATAATTTAATAATTTTATTTCTATCATTTTTTAACCTTCTGGCCGTCGTACCATCTAACAGAACAAGAGTTGTCGCACAAAGTCTGACAAACCCGTAAATTGTAATGACTGAAAACTACATATGTTATAATACAATTTTTAAAAGTAATGTTGAATAATCTAATAATGATACTCAAAAATGAAAGCCATTCATTTTTAGTTTTGTTTTTTATTTAATTGCTACAGAAATCGACATTTAGGACACCCTTTCAATAAATAACAGATAAGATACAAGTTGTTGGGTCTATAAGACTTGGCGCGATGGCTGGAAGGTTAATATATTATCGTTTCTCATTTTTTTTTTAGTACACATTACATTTATTGGGTTAGTATTAAATAATTAAACTGTGATAAATTTATTATGAATATTCACCATATATCTCTTTTTGATATACATCAAGTATTAAATAAAAATAAATTTTTCATCATATATAATACTAAAAAGTTCTTTTTTTAATTATTATTTTTGATCTTTTTATATTTTCCTTGTATATTATAATACGTTTAATATTTATGTCTATTAATAATATATAATGCAAAAAATATACTGTTCTTTAGTTATAATTAATTAATATGCAAAATAAACACGTATATATTTAATGTATGTGTAGTTGATTTGTATGTTTATGAGCAAGCAGCGAGAGAACTTATGAAAAAGTACAAAATTAATCTGACTGATAGTTTCATAGATTTTATTAAAGATTATATTGTACATATATATTATGGGAATTTAATGAGTGATTAAGGCTTAGCTAAATTTAAAATTATAAAAAATTAAGTCATTATGAATCATGGGTATACATTAAAATATTTTTTAGCAACTAATATAACTAAGATGATTGTTTTTCAAAAAGGGTTACAATGTTTCCGTTGAACATTAAATACGAAATTGTGTATAAAGCCTAATTAAAAAATTGATGGTATTCTAATACAACCAAAATTGTTATCATTATAATATATTTAAGTAAATCACATACCACCAGTTGCTAACAAATCATCAATGACCAAAATTCGTTTTCCTTCTTTTAAAACATTCAATTGAACTTCCAATACATCCTATTAACAAAACAAATTATAAAATCATGTATTTGCTTGATTAAAAAACATATATCTGTAAACTACTAAAGTTCATATGATTTGTGGATATTATAAATATAATTTTTAATTTAATTAAATTACTATAAAAAACATTTAAAGCGTTTAAATGTTACTACAAATTTAAATACTAACAAATTCAATTAATTGAATTATTTTTAAGGAAAAATGATAATACAAAAGTTCGTTCAAACATATGTTTTGAAGTATTATTTGCTAACAAATATCGATATATTCAATATTAAGTTATCCAAATTATGACTGACATGAACATACATTTTTTTAACATTTATTATAACTAAATTATGATACAATTTAAATCATTCTTTAATTATTTAAATAATTAATATAAATATTTATCGTAATAATTAATGGGCACACTATCTACAGGAAAAATTGTTATTACTGTGACCTTATTTATACTTATAATGTAAGTAATTATTAATTATTTCAATTTTAAGATTTATAAGCTAATAAAAACAATTAAAAAATAATATGTATTTATTACAGAAACAAATTTTAAATACTTTATAGATAAATGAAACAATTTATTTAACCCACATACAACCAAAGCACAAATAAAACTAATATAATTACTTTAGCATACTCCAAACTATATTCTAATTGGGCTACTTTGCCTGGTAATTTTCCCTTCTTTCTAACTGGAATACAAGGAACATTTAAATGCAATGCTAATAAAGGGCCCAACAAAAATCCTCGAGCTTCTAACATTGCGATACAGTCAACTTTACCCACAAGTTCGACCGCATATTTCTTCAAAATATTATTTAACAATTGTAATCCATCAGTGCTTTGAAATACATGAAATATATCTCTGTAAATACAAATCAATAAATAAATATATTTTATATGAATAGAAAGATAATGTAATACCTGTTATATAGGTATATATAACTATATATGAATAACAATTATAACAATTAAGTAATTAATCATAAATATATTACGGATTTTTACTTGAAAACATATTTTTATGAAATGTATACATTTTTGAGAAGATAAGAAATGTTTGTATTCTTATAACCTATTACCGAACCTATGAACAAATTGTTATTTTGCATATCAGTAAGTACCTTGTCAGCTGACACTCAAAAATGTTTTGTATATCACTAACGACAAATTTAACGCACAAAATAATTAGAATATTTTGCGTACAACTAAAACTAAACAAAACCTTGATTGTAATAAAGTTCAATTATTTATCCAAGATATCTCGATTTAAATCAAATAATGTTAAGTCAATAGAATGTTTTTTTTAAGATAAAATATTAACTTTATTAGACAAATAAATATTTTAAAACATGTTTTGATAATTTTAGAAAAAAAAATGTTCGTAAAATTAGTCCATGTATGGCTGAAAATAGGTAAGAAAATTCTCAATATTACCTACAGTTAATTCTGTGCAAAACATTATGTTTGTTACAATTTATTAATTAGTACATCTGAATTCATATAACTTATTCAACATTATTTAATAAACTTAAAAGGTACATTCACTCTGGCAATATAAGTATATGTAGACTTTAAAGCATCAGTCTGAAAGGTATAAATATCGGACCATCAGAATTCATCTTCGAACAACGTAAGTCTTATATATTGAAAAACTCTCAAAAAAAATAACATTCAAACGATACCAACGTTCTATAGATGTAAAAAAAAAACAATTTGAAAATGTTTATAATTATTTAAGTAGGAATAGCAAACAATATGTATTTGTACATAAATATACGCTTTTCAATTAAATATTCAAACGCAATCGCAAGTACTTGGGAAAATAGATAAATTTCCGTAATAGTAATCAAGGTAAATCTCAAAAAAAAAATCCTTTTTCCGACACCACAACCGACCTTGTATTATCATTGTACAAGTTAAAAATCACCTGAATAATATTCCAGGCAGAGGAAAGTCTGGATACGACTTGATGTAATCTTTCAGGGCGAAAGCGTCGTCTTCAATACTGGTGGTGTTGGCCATTAGAATATTAATCCTCGACGGCGATATTGTTTGTCAAACACGATTTAAGTGATCGTATACAACCTAAAACTCGAGAGTGAGATGACGAAAACGAACGCGGACACAATAAGAACACCTAATTTTGCGACAATCGTCGTTACCTCTATCGAATGTACGCGCGTCTAACGTGAATTATAAACAAGTTGAGTGAACGTACGTATTTATTGATGGTAGATAAATTGTCGAAATTTCTTATTAGCCACACAACGTCTGCCGTTATCTTTGTTCGGTTGTTATTTATTGAATTATCATCTTCCTTTTCCATCTCTGTCCACATCGTAAACAAGGCCTTTTAGGAGAATCAACCGAACACAAAGAATTAAAGAAACCAAACCACTTCACTGATAACAACAGTCGACCACTTAAAATTCGTGAACTGAATTGTATATCTATATGTTATCTCGTCGATTCGTAACCAAGTACTTCGACCGTTATATTAATTGATAATCGGAATTATAGTGTAACGAAATGCGAACGGTCAAATGTCAATTCTAATGACGTAAGTTTCCGATGTATTAAGAAATATTTAAACCTCTCTTCACTAATCCAATGTTTTACGGAATGTTCTTTACCGTGCGTTATGCATATATACGGAGCGAACGAAACGTACTAACTACTATATACTATTTTTATCCTATAGTGAGTTATTATAATTGATTTCGGCCAAGGGCGTGAAAAAGTTTTTGAAAAAATGTATCAACTTAGTTGAGCACAAAATTATTTTTCAAACTTGTTGAAATTAAGTTTAATTGAAATAGAAATCGATAAAATTATAAACGAATAATAATTTTTTGACATTTTCAATATTTCTCACTTAATTAAATTTAAATTTAGTTGGAAAAATAAAATAGCTACTGTAACGTCCGAATTACAGTTACAACATTATTTTTGTCACACCTAACGATCGTTTAATTTCGAAAAACTTATTTGTTCAAAATGTCCAAAATAAAGTAACGTGTAGTTTGTTTATCAATAATTAAGAATAAAAAAAATTACACTAGATGTTCTAACGAAATTAAATTACACTTAATCATCTACTCAGACTCGACTATTACTCATTGCTTAGTACTAATTACTACTAACTCAAAATTGACTGCCTTTGATCTCAGGATAATATGGCCAATACCAAGGCAGGAATTGTTGGATGTAGAGAATTTCAAACTGAGTATCCAATCCTATGGTCATGTATATCATTTTACATAAATATCCTTTACAACAAACATACATACAGTGTCAGTTTACGACAAAAGTATTACATTTAAATAATACCAAAATTAATAAATGTTGATTAGTAATAACTAATTTTAGAATTTACAATTTAATATAACATATATATATTAAAAGTTAACAATATACAATTACATATTTAACAATTAGGTTTTATTGTTTAGGAAAAAAAAATTATTTTGTATTTTTAATAGTTTATACATTTTTCATACTCGATATGTTAATTTAGAAATTAATAAGAAATAAAACCAACTATATAAAAATTAATTTTTAACTAGTTAATGTTTTAACTTTCAAAAATATATATAAAATTATTTTTCTATTTCTAACCACAAATATATTTTTATAATGTGATCTTTTTTGTTTGTACAAATGATCCAAAAAAGTGATGCATCTTTACAATACAAAAATTGAATATTTCATACAGTGAAATATAATAGAGATAATTTTTTGATTTTTACCTGATACTGAACAAAAAGATAAACATTTTTGAAAAACTGGCAGTGTTTAATACATAACTTTATGATTTTTAATCATGTCAATTTTTTAAAGATACCTACCCATTTTTATGTATAATTCAATAAATAATTGTTATAAAATTTTAAAATAACTATTAATGGTCCATGGATGTCCATAAAGACAAGTTTCCTAGTTTTGGTTTTAATATCTATTAAGAATAGTGTTAACTCTTTCTGTAGAGGTGTAACATGCAACATTGTTTAAAAAAAGTAAAAAATATTTTTCAAAATATAATTGGTAAAACAATTTTGCTACAATTTGGTCTTTATACCAAATTCATATTATTAATAAAATCCGAGATTAATATTATTTATTATATTAAATTATAATAAATATATTTCTGTATAGTTGTACATTTATTAACATTAATTCTTATCATGAACTCAACTAAATTCACTACCACATAAGTAAAAATGTCAATTCAACAATATTTCTAAACTGTAAAGTAGTAAACTTACTATTCATGTATAATTGATGATAAAATCTAATTTACAATTGCATGTATCCAATTGAATATATGTATATGCAAAAAAAATAATATAATTGTTTTGTATTTAATAAAAAAATATAATATCTAAAATTGTGTTTATTTTTAACAAAAAAATATATTATTTATTATAATACAATAATAAATAAAACGTAAGCTAGTAACATGCACAGAATTGTTTTCATTAAAAAATTAATCTGAAAGTAACGATATTATTGGAAAATCTAATAGTTTACGTCCATTTAATTCGCATTTTTCCATTAATACTAATCCTTGCACAATTTCTCCTCCAATTTTTTTTAATAACTTTGAAGCTGCTGCAAGTGTACCTATTACAAAATAAATAGCATTATATATATTGTCATAAGATATATAGATATATTATGTAATATACATTTATATATTGTAAAATTTAAAAAATACATTTTTAGTGCATTCTTGACAATTTTATTTAATATATATATATACTCAAAATATAGACATATTATATTTTTAAAAACATGCATTGTATTTCAATATTATGCTCATTTTTCAATTATCTGTATATAGTATACACATTTTAATATGCATTGCAACATATTAGTTTTTTGTTAAAAATAACATAATAATCTTTATGGGATAAAATTTTAATAACAATCCTATTTAAACTATTTTCACCTTTACATATCTAACCTTCAATTCTTTCTATAGAGTTTAAATAAGAATTAATAATCACATAATATATAGTAAATAATCAGGCAAAGAAAAATTATATAATTAATAAAACTATGTAAAATATTTTACAAATATAACTTTAAACAATCTTTAAAAATTATATATAATTATAACATTAATAATTAATACCAATTACAAATTATAAACACATTTAAATAACAGAAATAATATACGGTCAATTTTTGTATATACACTACTTTCCTATATTTTAACTACCATTAATTAAAAAATATAAAAACTTACATAATTTACTCAATCAATAAACAATTCATTTTATCAAACCCTTTTTTTTAAAAAAATTTGAAAAATTGTCTTTTAAAATAAAATACATTATTATCCTACTGTTATAAGAAAGAAGTTTCTTCTATTTTAAATTTAAGTTTGTGTTATTAAATGCGTTAAATTTTAATGTTATTTAACTATTTCCTTATAAACAGCATGACTATATTAATTATTCAGCTAAAAATAATATTAAAATATTCGTTTTTCATGTACCTCCAGTAGCAAGAAAATCGTCAATCAATAGCACTCGTTGACCTTTCTTTATACTATCTAATTGTATTACCAAAGTATCCTGAAAATATTAACGTAAAATTATTTTAATATAATTTCAAACAAATTAATATAACGATAATAAATTACCTCTCCATATTCCAAAGCATATGACAACTCAGTTACTGGACCTGGTAAATTTCCTTTTTTACTAACTGGAATACATGGTACATTAAGATGTAACGCGATCATTGGAGAAAACCAAAAACCACGGGTTTCACACATTGCTATACAATCAATTTTATCATATAACTGAAGAGCAATTTGCTTCAATATTTTATCCAACAATTTTATTCCATCTCCAGAATTGAATAGCGATAATATATCCCTACAAATATATAAATAAATTTAAAAACTGAAAATTTTAATTTTTAATTTAGAACTATGGTAAATAATTTTCTACCGAATTAAATAAAACTCGTACAGCGAATCATAACAGTTCGATAACTTGAGATGTTAACAAATATACTCCTAACGTTTAAAAATAATATATTACCTATTGTATTATATAAATTTATTAATATTTATTTACTTATAAAGTATTCCTGGTTTAGGAAAGTCTGGAAAATATTCGATATACTTTTTTAGTTCATTGATGTTGTCTTCTAATGTATTTGTCGATGTCATGATGTACATAAAGTTATAACTTGAATATAATGAGAAAACTAAACCTTAGTTCTCACTAAAAATTTGTATTATAAAATTATAAATAATTAATTAATATTAAAATTAATTGCATGTCATACCACAATAAAAATAATTAATAGATGTGACTATTAGCTTCAAGCAATAATATAACCAATGAACAAGCTGATAAGATGTAAATGCACAATACACATTATGTCGAACAATTATAAATATTTGTACGTATAAACTTCGACTAATAATTATAATTTAATGTTATGATTAATAATACACTTTGAAATTAATTTACAAATAAAAAATTATAGTATCCAAAATGATTTATTGTTTCATAATCACGATTAAAACAAAACTAAAACTATGCCATAGGCTGTGATATACCAATATATGTCAATGGTCTCAAAGATGCGGCCAGTAATAAAAACTGTATTTCATACAAAAATGTTCAATTATCTTTTGAGTGACTAAAAAAACAAATTTGCACTTTTGATGTGCAAATATATGACCCGACAGTAATTTGAATTTAAGACCATTGGTGTATGTAGATTAAAATGCCAAGCTGCGCATCTTTTCTTGAATTCACTGTTGGAAAATAAAACCGACACGGCTTATCATCTATATCACCTCCACCTGTCGAATACAGTATGCCTATGATAAATCGTAAATAACTACCGCCTCGGTCGAATTTAAACGCAATTTTTAATTAATCATTATTACCTCGTCTCTTTAGTTTTAACATAGGTCCCAGACGTGTGCTAAGTCAAATTTCTTTACCGTAAAACCATATTTACTATGGTGTATTCGGCATTGCGCTTTATTAATAACGAAATATTAATAGGCTGTAAACGTCCCACAGCACAAACTATGTAACTCAAGAATCACAATTTTTCGATAAGTATAAGTCAGCGTACTAATATATCGAGACAATTTCATGTTCATATATACCATTTTATCAATTCGGATATATACGCGTACATACAACACACATACTGTTTAATGCGCATAACGCGAAGTTTCTATTTATAAAAATGAAATATAATTCATATTATGAAAACTGATAAACAAAAATATGGATATCGAAAGCTATTTTTAAGACGTAGTTGATGGTATTTATTGTACGTGGATTTAATTATCAAAATGCCCTATTACGTCGTTTGCAAACGATAAGAAACGAAGTAATAATTTTTCTTAAAATATTGAGAAATATATTAAAATTTCTTAGTGTAATACTATATAAAAAAGAAATGTTTGTTTTGATGTCAGCAAATATGTTGAAAACTACATAACCGAGTTTGATAAAACGTTTCTTATTCGATTTGATATCGTTACCGGAAAGTTATTAGCTACTTTTTCGAAAATCGATTAGCAGTTCTCGAGACTTATACGATGGTTATATCGCCATAAACAAATTTTCTAAAACATCCGTAAATAGCAATTATAACCTGTAACTATATCCCCAGTATGCCTGGAGAATAACCTCGAAAATTATGAAATTTAAATGTTTGAATTCATTCAATCCGGCTAATTGTCCACCGCACGGTCTACAGCTTAAAGTCAGAATTCCCATAATACTATTACTACTTAATCTAAACCCACTAAAAGTATGTAATGGTACCTGTTTATAAATCAAAATCATACGAAATAATGTCATTGAAACTACTGTTTCTACTTTATCGACTCAGCTGCGGAAGAGATTGCTCTTTTACCCCGTGTACCTCTAGATCCCTACTGATTTACCTTTCCAATTTAAAGCGACTTCAGTTCCCAATTAAGGTTCCGTTTGCAATTACAATTAACAAAGCTCAACCTCGGACATTTAAATATGTTAAAATTAATTTGTGCCCTGATTATTTTTCAGGCAGACAATTGTATGTTGGACTTATAAAAAACGAGAGTAAATCAGAAATTCAATTTATACTGTTGTTATATGGTACGCAAAAAACTGAAAATGTTGTTTATTCTGAAATTCTTTAATCATTTTAAACGTTTCACTTAGTAAATTATAGTATTAAATACATAAATAAAGACCGAAATAAGTAAAATATATATCATTTATATTATTTACGGGCGTTTAAATTGTCACGTGTAATGCTGTACAAAATAACTACATAAATATAAAAGTGAATACTTTTTTTCTGATCCTGAGTTAAATTCTATACCTGTTAGAATAGAGAAACCAAATTTTACGTCGAAATGTTCGTTCAAAACTATATATGAGCGAAACCGAATAATTTAGATAATATTATATAGATACAATTTTACTAGGATATGTATTTGTGTATAAACATATAAATGTCTACAAAAAGTATATTTTTGAATAAAATAAAAAAAGATTTTTTAAAATCGCGTTTCCAAATTGAAAAAACATTTAATACGTTTACTATTAAGTACCAATCTATGTCATTTATTAATGATTAATAATCGTATATACGTATTTTAAATATATATATATTACGTATACATTGAATTAAGTGATGACTATTGAATTGTTGATGTTACTACGCACAAAACTTAACCAAGGCCATCATCTTCCACGCACTGGCCTCGCTAGTATCCACACGTGTGACTACATTAAACTATATATATTTATCCCTTCTATTTGTGAAATTGAAAATTAAAAACATCTATTTAACAAATATGAGTTAGAATGCAAATTTAGTTGTTCGAGTACTCCGAGATGTTTCATTCGATATAACATTTAAACAAGTTTGTCTTTAAAAATACACGTAACATTTTGTATAATTTGTTTTATTGCAAAAAATAAACTATATATTTTTTTAAATAAAAGCAATTCAACATTTTTACGGTAAATGAAATTATTCTACACGTCTAAACTATATTGTTAAGGTTTTTATACGATATCAATTATGTTGTATGATGAAGAGTAAATGAAAACAAAGGATTGCTATAAAACTTTAAAATTGATCAGTAACAGGTATTTAATTTAATTTGTTGTAAATTGAAAATATTATTATTTAAACATTTGGTTCGCGAACATGATTTCATATTTAATCAATTATCTGTTCAGCTTTGTCACTTTAAGTTGTATTATTATAATTACGCTTTTCTATTATTATTCAACATCCACATACGACAAATGGCGGAATTTAAATGTACCCTACGTACGGCCGCTACCATTTGTGGGGAACATGTTTAAAGTGATAACAACCTTAGAACATCAAATCGAATTGTATGAAAGAATTTATCGACAATTCCCGGACGAAAAATATTGTGGCTTTTATCAAATGATGACGCCATTTTTGATGATTCGCGATCCAGAATTGATCAACAACATGTTGATTAAAGACTTTTCATATTTCACCGATCACGGAATCGACATGGACCCAACAATAAACTTATTCGGTAGAAGTTTGTTTTTCTCAAAAGGTCGGAGATGGAGAACGTTAAGACAAAAACTTAGTCCGGGATTCACTTCTGGCAAAATCAAGGGTACATACGATCAAATTAAAGAATGCAGTCAAGAATTGGTAAGCTATATCAGCAAGAAATCAAAACAATCTAATGAGATTGAAGTGAAAGGAATCACTAGAAATTATGCAACTGACGTAATTGGAACATGCGCATTTGGATTGAAATTAGACACCATCAAAAGTAATGATTCGGACTTTCGTAAATACACGTCGAAACTATTTGATAGCGGAACTGTACAACTTATAAAAAACTTAATATTAATGTTCTTTCCCAAATTCTCAAAGTTTTTTAAAATAGAAGTATTTCCACATGATACGACCGTTTTTTTTCACTCGGTGTTCAGTGATGTAATTAAGTATAGGACTGAAAATAACATCGTTAGAAACGATCTGACACAAACTCTATTACAAGCCAGAAAAGAATTAGTATTAAATAATGATTTATCCGACGATATTGAAGGTAAGATGGAAAAATTATTTATAATTAATATAATATATTGTAGACAAATGTAACCAAACGAGAAAGTTATTAGATTACAACCATACTCGTCAATTTTTCAGTACAAAGAATCTTGACAGTTTTTTTTGTTGATCAAATAAGTCATTAAAATATTATAGTATTATTTTACTTGTCTTTTTACAAAATGCGTATATATTATCGTAAAATAGTATTGTTGAAAAATTTTTTAATTTTCATAAAGTTGGTACTTTAAATATAGAGAAAACATTACTTATAATTATTACACGATATATAATAAATTATTTAGGAAAAATAAAAAATAAAAACCCGAGTAAATTATAATAAGAAACCTTCGTAAAAGATGAAATTAATAATAGAATTGCTAACGAACGTTTCGAAGGATTAGAAAATGAATAGAATAGAACAAGGAATTCGGTAGGATTGAAAAGGGTTGGGTAGTTGAAGTCGCTTACTTAGAAGATGGGACGAATTACATAACTGCAACTTATAAACTTATCATAAATGGATTATAAGGGACAATCGTTAAATAAAAGAAATAAGTAATGCAAAGGAAGGCGATTATAACCAAAACAAAGACGTGAAAAAAAGATAGATTTTCGGGGAATGAAAAAGTTATGAAACCAAAATAGATGGCTCATAAAATCAGAAACAGATTGATAATGGGAGGCGAAATAATGGTTATTTTACCCATTTTCGAAGTTTACGTACGATATAGCCTTAATTTGTTTAGAAAGCAGGGAAAAGAAATATTTGAACCGTCATTTTTTTGTAATGTTTTAATCATTTTGTGGTTTAATTATTCAAGTTTCCAATATAGTATGTATATATTTATATTCTATACTTGATTTTATTTTATTATATTGCTTTATACCTAACTTCTTTTTCTACTATAAAGAATGACCGTGCCCCATATATTAAATTTAATCTTCCAGACAAATTTATCGATTTGGATATCATTGGGAATGCGATTATTATGTTTATCGGTGGTTCTGAACCTATTGCTGCCATTATATCTTTTTGCTTGTACGAATTAGCGTTAAATAAAGATATCCAAAACAAATTACGCGCCGAGATAATTTCAACAAAAGAAAAATATGACGGACAATTCACCCATGAATTTTTGATAGACCTTCATTATGCTGACATGGTTTTAGAAGGTATAAATATATCAAGTACAAATTTCTAATTAATATTAATTTATTTGTACAACGTCACTCGGCTCAGTAAAAATTGTATATAATATATAAATGTCGATAATCTTACGTGTATAAAAACTTTACTAATAATTATTTAACGATGTATCAAATATGATTAGCCCAAAATGTTTTAACAGTAAAATTATCTATTATTAATAGATTAATACGTTTGCATTTAAAGACACATACATTGAATTAAACTACTCAGACAAATATTAATATTGTATTTCAGAGACTCTTCGTAAGTACGCTCTCAACATTGTTTTATTCAGAGAGGCCACTGAAAACTACCACGTACCCGGAGATTCATTAATAATCGAAAAAGGGCAAAAAATCATAATACCAATGTATAGTATACATCATGATTCGCAATATTACCCTAATCCGAAAACTTTTGACCCGGAAAGATTTTCTATAGACGAAAAATCTAAACGACCTAATGGTTCCTACATTCCTTTTGGTGACGGACCCCGCCATTGTATTGGTAATTAAACGATTTAGAATTTATTTGTGCACTAGCGCTTTTATCTTATCTATTTTTCATTAAATTGTATTTGTAATTTGTATAGGAAAACGTTTTGCCGAAATCGATATCAAATTGGTATTATCAGAGATTTTATCGAAATTCGAAATTGTAACCTGTGAGAAAACCGAGATTCCTCTCCAATTTAAACATAACTCGGGTTTTATGGCACCGAAAAATGGAATTTGGTTAACTTTTACACAAGTCGCGGATTGATCACTCGGAAATTACAATTTATTTTATAATTTAATAATTTTATTTCTATCGTTTTTTGATATATTATCATTTCTCATTTCTTTTAGTACATATTACATTTATTGGGTTAGTATTAAATAATTAAACTGTGATAAATTTTTCATGAATATTCACCATATATTTCTTTTTGATATACATCCGATATTAAACAAAAATAATTTTTTCGTCGTATATAAAACTAAAATGTTTTTTTTTTAATTATTATTTTTGATCTTCTTATATTTTACTTGTGATATTATGATACGTTTAAAATGTATGTCTATTAATAATATATAATGCAAAAAAAAATATTATTCTTTAGTTATAATTAATTAATACGCAAAGTAAACACGTATATATGTAATGTATGTGTAGTTGATTTGTGATGTTTATGAGCAAGCAGCGTGAGAACTTATGAAAAAGTATAAAATTAATTTAACTAATAGTTTCATAGATTTTATTAAAGATTATATTGTACGCATATACATTACCTAAATTGTAGGCGCTACGGGAATTTAACGAGCGATTAAGGCTCAGCTAAATTTATAATTATAAAAAAATAAGTCGTTATGAATCATGTGTATACATTAAAATATTATCTTTTAACAACTAATATAGCTAAGGCAATTGTTTTTTGAAAAACTAAGGACGTTTCCGAAGAACATTAAATACGAAATCGCGTGTAAAGCCTAATTGTCTTAAGGCCCAAAATGACCCTGAATTTAAACAATAATGTACTCGCATTGTTTGGGAAGTAGAATATAAAATAGAAATTGCCGCATTTCAAACACGACAGTTGTTTACTTATGTATCATCAAGATTTTTACAATAAAAACTACTTGGTGAGTTCAACACTTCCAATACGTTTCTTCGTCCATTACAATTGTTTAAAAGTTAATATATAAATTTATATAATAGACAAAATATCGAAAATCATTTAGATGAGTTTTATAATCAATAATTGCCAATAATGTCTAATTTACGTACAGTCGTAAAATATTTTTTCGTTTCTTATTTTTAAACGAATTATATTTTGTATTTTCATTTTTCTTACGTCACACTCCTCCTTTCACATATAAACCTATACAGCTTGAACACTGTCAGTCATTTATATACAATACGGTGTCAAAGACCAGTCCATTAACTGAATAACGGTACTAAATATGTTATTTTTAATTTTATTATCGATCATTGGTAGGAATAGGGAAGTCTAGAATTTGAAGGTTTTTCAATAATCATTCAAAACGTAGTAAAGTCATATAGAAAGTTGATTCATAACTATACGATATATATATATATATATATATATATATATATATATATATATATATTGTGTCCATAGTTCACTGGGAAAATTCGAAAGTCTCTTGTACCGTAATATTCTACAATTACCCGTATAATATTTGGTATAATAAAGCGTTTCGAATATGTAATAATAATAATCGTATAATACTCAAATAATATTTCTAAAAAATCTCTCAAGATATATTTTGGTTATTCTTTGGAATAGTAGTCGAAATGGGAGGGTTTTGCGTAAAATTACGAATTTTATTAATATCGTTAAGCCTAATTAAAAGTACATATTACGCGATTTAATTTTACGTCCGGCGGACTTTTTTTTTTCGAGGGTCCGCCTTGGACGGTGGTTAGTCAGTCAGTGTATTCAAACATTTCAATTATATATATGTACGGGCATTTTTTGTTTGCGCGAGGGGTTACTTCGGCGCATGTTGTAACGAAAGAGATCGACGCGGTACCCTCGATTTCATGGAGCAATAAAACGACGGCCGTGTATCGCGTCCATGAAATCGTAGGTGTACGAAGAGGTGATAAGAGAAAGGGGACTACTAAATTTAGACAAATTAGTAATTAGTTATAAACAGAAAGTGAATGAGTGACGAGACTTATGTATTATGGGCGCGTTCTATGTATATTTTTAACTCGTGCCATCTGCGCCGGCCGTTTCCTGTCACCTGGTCTCCCGTAACATAATAATGTTGTCGAAAGTGTTTCCTTAATGGTTCCATTAAAATGTTCTCGATAAAACGCAGTCATTTATTAATTGGCCTTTGTGTCTTACAATTTTGTTCGGCGGAAATAGGTAGGTTGAACGTTTACACGACCGGTTTGGATGACCCTCCCGACGGATTTGGTCGGTTAGGTTGCGGGCGTCGCGTAATGGTCGTGCCAGTTTTTTTCTATTGTCGTCGTGTGTTTCAGCGTCGTTTTATGGATCTAGTTACGTCAACGTACCTTATCAAGATGGCAAGAGCACGACGGAAATCAGTTTCGCGTTCCGCACCAAACATTTAGACGCCTTCCTGTTCTTGGCCGCTGGCAAGACGGATTACTGTTTTGTACTGCTGGAAGCTGGCAAACTGAAGGTGAAAATAAACCTTGGAGCTGGTGAGTCCGAGATATCGTCTCCGAGAGGGCTTCGGCTTGACGATCTCAACTGGCATCTTGTTAACATATCACGGAAAGAAGGCGATTTAAATTTGGCCGTTGACAAAATCCATATTGTTCGGTAAATGTTTAACAAATAATGTTGTCGCGTATGTCGTTAATTATTCTGCTACCAATTCGACAACTTTTTATGTAAACTGCCTATCGTTTTTGTTGATGTCTTATTATTTTTTGTTAGGGAAAAATTGCCGGTTGGATTTTATGAATTAAATATGTACGGTGGTCTGTACATCGGCGGTCAGGGAGATTTCTCTGAATTATTCTTAGGTCATATAAATGGCCTACGCGGTTGTTTACGAGATGTTCGCTATAATGCTGTTCCTGATGTTTTGAGTAGAGCACGATGGCGAACAGGTAGGGCCGATGCTCATTCAATATCGTGGGGTTGCGTAAATGAATTCGACGCACCACGAGAGTCAAGCATATCGTTCCTAGAAGATGGGGCGTATATGGCTATACCTAATGTTCTAACGTCGAGAACTAATGTCAAGTAAATTATACGAAATTATATGAAAACATTTGTGGATATTTACGAAACGTTTTTGTGTTTAATTAGGTGGCAGTTTTCCATAAAAACCATATCTGAAACTGGATTAATACTGTATAATTCCAAAAAAAGCTCAACACTAAATAGACATAGTGGGAATGTGGATTTTGTTGGTGTGGAACTGGTTGACGGTAAAGTCCGAGTCGCTCAAAACTGGGGTTCGGGTGTCACTGAACTATATTCTGATGTAACAATCAGTGATGGAGTCTGGCATTCAGTAAATGTAGCTATGGAAGCTGGCGGGCTTGACGTTACCATTGATGCACCCAAACATAGATATCGTTTGGCATTCAATAACTCGGCTCTACCATCAAAACATTTAGATCTGTCAACTGTTGTAAGTACTTAAACACCAAGGTGTGTAATTATATTCATCATCATCATTTCCCTCGTCTTTATCCCATCTATTTAGGGTCGGCCACCTTCGTCTTAAACCTCCATTTGGCCCGATAAAGTGTGTAATTATATTGATAATGTAATATGTGTTCTAGTTATACGTTGGTGGTCTTGAAGTAAATATGAGAAGTGGAGCATTGGCATCTGGTATGCTATCAGCTGGTAACAGTTTTAAAGGATGTATTCGAGGAATTTCAAATGATGGACGTTCAATTGGTTTACCAGATGCCTTAGATACGTCGAAACTTATTTCCCGTTGTGTATGGTCGTATCCGTGTACAGAAAAACCTTGTGTTCATTCTCCCGACATTGGGTGTTCACAAGTTGGAATAAATTCATTCAAGTGCACTGGATGCGTGGATCATAACGACCCACAATGTGTTCGTCCAGAATTTGTTCAAACACATAATGTATAATCTGAATTATTTTCTTTTCTTAATGGAAATGCTTATGTAAATTAATATGTTACAGGCAATGTTGAAAATTCCATTACCAATTTCTATTGAAGTATTAACTATAAATAATTTGATCGTAGTTGAAGGATCAACGGCAACTCTTACTACATCAATCATAAGTTTAGTTTTAGATTATAATCATTATGGGATTCGTGAAGCTGGTGTACAATTTCATATTGTTCAGCCTTTAGCTAAACATGGAAAATTAAATATTGAATCATCTAAATCTTCTTCCGGAATAGCAATTTCCACATTTAATATGCTCAATATTTTAAAAAACGAAGTAAGAATAAATTTAAGACGATGAATTAAGAAAACCCCAATTTTTATAATATATATATATATAGGGTGTAATTCGAGTATTATAAGATAAATTGTAAGAACAATTACAAATTTGGAAAAATATATCTTTGGTACATTTAACAAATTTTAAGTTGTAATACAACAAACATTTTAGAAATTGCTAGAGAATTATGTAATTAACAATTTGTCTTATAACAATCAATTATAATGAAAAGGAAGGGCGATTTAAATTAATAATTAATTACAATTTTCGTAGGTTTTCTATGTTCATGATGGATCCGAAAGTACTCAAGATTTAATAACACTCGATCTTGAATTTACATCTAACGAAGGTTTATTATTACCTGATTATTTACAAGGACGACAAAGATTTATATTACCTGTAAATATAACTCCAGAAAATGATACTCCAACTATTCGTATACCTTCTGATTACAGTTTACTTCTGGCACAGGTAAGTGGTTAATTATACTTTATTGACAAACATAGTTAATGCTTGTTTGTGTTTTTTTATCATCTAATGCTTTTGAGTTTTTTTTTTTTTTAGTTTATAATTTGTGATTTAGCATGATGAGTAGCTACTGATTTGTTCGTAATGATTTTTTGAATTGACTTTGTAAGTAATTTAAATGTATCGTTTATACATAATGTGTTAAGTTGTTAATTATATTTAGGGAACATGGAAAATGCTGGATAAAGATAAAATAGTAGTGATTGATAGAGATTCAAGTCCAGAAAGACTGATTGTATCTATACTGAATATTAGTGGAGGCTATTTAGATACAACTGACAATCCAAATGTACCACTGGAATCATTTTCAGTTGCTCAAATGATTAATGGCTTTGTTGGTTATCGGCATACTTCAAATGAAACTGGACATTTCAGTTTTACCATACAAGTAAATATTGTTAACATTTTAAATGTTTAAACGTTAAATTACTTAATTAAATTTTTCGTCCATTCCATTTTATTAATTTTTTTATTAGATCTCTGATGGTGATAAGGAAAGTACCATTACAGTGATACCTATTGATGTTTACAATTTATCATTGACTCATGTTCAAAATACAGGTGCAATTTTAGCGTACAAATCATCCGTTATAATAAGTCCTTCGAATTTAACATTTGTTACTAATGCTGATGATCCATCTCTTGAATTGATTTTTAAAGTAAGAATTTATTTATATTTAATATATATAATTGTCTTATAAACAAATTAATTTTTATTAATTAATAATAATATGTATATACTTTTACTAGGTTGTAAAACATCCAAAATTTGGCTTGTTGAAATTAATTGTTGGCGAACAAGCACAAGATAAGATTACTATTTTTAATAATCATCAATTAGAAAAAAAACTTGTTAGTTATGTCCACAATAGTGAAGGTTCCCCTACAAAAGATTTCTTCAAAGTAATTAACACAATAATTACTTACACATTTTAAAATTATTTTAACGATTATTTTATTATTTAGTTTGAAATATGGGTTGGTCAAATTAAATTAGGAGATACATATAAATTTGAATTTAATTTTGTCGAAGTACATTTGATTGTGGATGTCTTTGGCCCTCTAAAATGGCAAGCATCAAGTGAGACTGCCGTTAAAAGTGATTCAATCAAAATTCAAACTCATCCAATACTTTTACATCCCAGTTCTATAATTTTTGAATTAACTAAGACTTCACATACAGCCTCGTTGTATTTAAGGTACGTGTAATATTCATTATTGAAACTTGTTTGTTTCCTTTAATGTATTTTTACGTTTTTAGAAATAAACCCTTAACGGATGGTGAAACGTGGACTCAAAATGATGTTGATTCTGGTCTTTTGACATTAAAACTACACCATGACACATATTCTCCAGCCGCAGATTTATTTGATATAAAAATAAGTGCTCCTCGTTGTCCGCCTATAGGGTCTAAATTATTGAACTTTGAATATACACCAAGTCCATTACTAGCTCAAGCTGTTTCTGCTTTTATTCATCCTCTCGAAGTAATTATGGTATATCATTATTAATATGATGAAATTTATTAATATTGAAATTAATTTCAGGTGATCGAAGGCAGTTCTTCTCCATTGACTGATAAACATATTTCGATTAAATGTATTGGTGTGAATCAATTACGTTATGAAATTTTGTCTGGCCCAGAGCACGGATATTTACATTTATTGATTAATAACAATACAATTAAAAATGTCACTGTATTTACCGAAGACGACTTGTACGATAGTACATTATCTTACTCACATGATGGATCCGAAAATAATCGGGACCAATTTAAATTTTTAGCCACTTCGAAAAATGCAAATTTCCAAGTTAGTTTTTGTAAAATAAATAAAATTGATATTTTCACGAAATAAGTTTATATTGTATATATTTTTAGTACGTCGGTCTGGTTAATGTATTGATACAATTAATCAACGACAACCCGCCAAGTTGTGTGACAGAGGAAAACTTACGGGTAGTTACCGGTGGTGATAGAACCATTACTAATCATAATTTACAATGTCAAGACAAAGATATTGACACACAAATAGTATCGTTGGTTTACACTATAAATTCTATTTCAAACGGAATGATCTTGAATACCATAAATGATCCATTTACAACAGTCATGAAATTCACTCAGGTATATATTAATATTTATTATTATTTACTTAGTGTTATGTATGTTATGAATAAGGTGAAGGACATTGAATAATTGTATGTTTTACTTAATCATGAAAATCAATTTTAATTTTTCTTACAATTTTTTTTTTAAATATATATTTTTAAATAACCGTCAGAATGAGTAGCAGTAAATTTTGTATTTTAATGCTTACACATAACAATTGCACTACCTAAATATTAAAATACTGAACTAAAATACTTTTTATTTTATTTTTCTATGTTGAAATGAGAATTTCACCGCTTATTAAATTAGGTGTTAAGAAATTATTTTTATTGATATTGTATATCAATAAATTAATTTAGTTATTAAATTTTCAGTAATAATTTGATGTCTCGATTATACATAAAAAAAAGAATATTTCGAGTTATTTTATATTTTAAATGTTTCTTATTTAATTATTGATTGACAATAAAATATATAAATATACACAATTTGAATACTGATATATTTTTTATTTCGTTCGAAATATATAAATTATTTTATTAAAACAAAATTTAAATATAAGTACATAAGTGCTTCGTGTATAGTATTTTGTATATTTTTTGAAGATATAAATCTACTTCCTTAGTTATAAGTGTGTTATTAATTCGTATTTCGGATAAACATTATAGGAAGAAGTAAATAATGGAAAATTGATTTATCGTGATGAATTTTCGGCTGATACTAAACAAAACCGAATTAGTATTGTGGAACTCGGTGTATTTGATGGGAAACATTCTATCGAACTTAAACTTCAAGTTGAATCTTCTCCGCCATTCATTAAAGTATTAAATAACTCCCAGTTAATGTTAAGACAAGGTGGATCTGCGACTATTACAACAAATCATCTTTATGTTGATACAAATTTAAATATACACTCAGATAAAATTAAGTAAGTGCGTATACAAAACTAATTTTTTTTTATTTGTTACAAGTAACCAGCAATTATTTATCAAAATTTTAAACAAATTTTATTTGGGTGTTTTTTATTCATAATTAAATTGTTTAAAAATTATGTATACACTAATTCTTTAAATCTTTAACGCTTATATTTATATTTTATGTATTAGTATACATATAATATAAATAATACATCAATACATGTTATTTTGTATTTACTGAAATATATTATAGCTCATGTTTAAAAAAAATTACCTTGTGTGTGTATAAAATTAATTTTGTTTATACTTTTGTTTATTTTAGTTATCAAGTTGTAGAAGGTCCTGGTCAAGGAGAAATTGAACTTCGTACAAATTTCGAACCTTTAAAAACTACTATATTTAGTCAGGCTGAACTTGAAGCAGGTCATGTGCATTACCGACATAATGGTGATGTGGAAAGTATTCGAGATCGAGTATTATTCCGTGTATCTACAGGTAGCACTGTATCGAGGGAACTAGAATTTGACATAAGACTATTACCACAGCACTATTGGGAACCTCTTGAAGTCACAAAAAATTCTCCAATAATAGTCGACGAGTCTACCACCATTGCAGTTACAAAACAATATCTTGAGGTATAAAATTGGTTTAATAATCGAACTAATTTGGCGCAAACATTTCAATCTCTATTGCCTTAAAGATTTAATTTAATTTTAGATATAAAATTACATACAATAACAATATATTATACAAAACTTTCGTTGAAGAATAAAATCGCTTTAATAATTTCATAATTAAACGATAATTAAAACTCGTTACGTATAATAATAATTGTTTTGTCACTTATTTTTAGCGTTAACATTTGTATTTTTCTAAATAATAAGAAGATAATTGTAGTAAATATAATTTATCGTTTTGATTTTTAAATATAATAATTGTTTAGGTTAAACAAAACATGGTTCCACCTTCAGATATTATGTACTTGGTGAAAGAGCCACCACATTATGGATATTTAGAAAAGGAGTCCAATGACGAAGATCTCGGTAGTCCAGAAAATAATCATTTGATCACGTTCAATCAAAGTCTCATAAATAGTGGTCATCTTTATTATGTACAGTCAACGATGAATCAAAGTACTGATCGTTTAGTTGTTGATATTACTAATGGAGTTGTTTCGTTATATGGTCTTGTCGTGAGTTATTTCTTACGTATAATTTCGTCATGTCAGTATTTATTACGTTCAAATAAACAATTTTTTGTTTTTTACAGATAAGTTTTGTGATTGTGCCTAAGAATGTATATTTAACTAGTTCTCAATTAAACGTAATTGAAGGAGGAAATGTAACGTTGAGTGCCGATACGTTTCCAGTCTTAAGTTCGTATTATACAGACCGAGTATCTCGATATTCATTAGTTAGTGTTCCGAACCATGGGCGTATTGTGCGTACTACAGTTGATACGTTCGATCCAACCATAGATTTTTGGAGTCCTAAACAATTAGCGAGATCACAAATTATGGTTTGTTGGATTTTTGTTCTTCTGAAATGTATAAGGTATTAATTTTGTCACGTTTCGTGTATTTCAGTATGTCCATGATGGTTCTGAGAGTACTGATGATAGTTTTTCTATCAAGGTAGCCGTGTCTGATGAAAAAGAAAGCGCTCCGGTTGATATTGAAGTGAAAATAAATCCAGTGAACAATCAAAGGCCGTTGATAGTGAGGAATACTGGTATTAAAGTTTGGAAAGGCGGAATTGGCCTTGTAACCTCTGACAATTTAAGTAAGTTTACCTAAATATCAAAACTGCGATGGTTTTTAAATGTCCAAAAACAAAATTGTGTGTTATTTTAGCCGTTGAAGATAAAGACACAGATGTTTCCAACTTAACTTTTGTGGTTTCGTCGTCCAGATGTGGTTATATGACATTAGAATCCCAACGTACTGAGAGGTTCACCCAAGCACAGATCGATCAGGATGTTGTATTCTTCCAACATTCTGGAGAATATTGTGACGGTGAATTAGAATTGTTTGCTAACGACGGTATTCATTCTACCGAAGCCATAAAATTTTATGTAACAGCCGAACAGGCGTCAATAAAACTTTTAGTTAATAACCCACTGCGGGTATTTCCAATGCTTGGGCGTCCATTAACTGCCGACCACTTATTGGCTCAATGTGACGATCCTAATTATCAAGTTACATATATTGTGAAAACCTCGCCTAGATATGGTATTGTGTCCAAGAGTGCTTTGTATGAAGATTCTAATCAAATGGTTGTGGCAAATTTCACCCAAAAAAATATAAATGAATCGGCCGTGTGGTATCATCACGTATCTAAATATTTCTCCAGTAATACAACTAACGATGCATTTACGTTTGACGCAATTTGTGAATACGCCATTCCAATCGTCAATCAAGTAAATACGACAATTAACGTTTAACAAACAACTGAATTAACAAAATTATTATAAATGTTTTACAGAGTTTCAATTTAGAAATAACTGTGTCGTCTGGTGGCCTTGAGGAACTTCTAATTGGTGACAAAACTAAAGAACTCTCGGTGAAAGAAGGAGAATCTACAATTGTTAACTTAAATACTACCGCCATATTGACATTTTTAGTAAACAGTATTGGGATTAGGTCGCCGACTATCAAAATTGAACTTACCAACGAACCTAAGCATGGCCATGTGTGCCTCGATGACAATTGTGATCTACGAACGTTTTCTCAAGGCCATATGCGACGTAATCAAGTAAGATACGTACATGATCATTCAGACACCCTCTCTGATAGTTTAGAATTCTCAGTCTATTTGGACATTGATCCTACCGCCGTTCCTTTGTGCAATGTGACCATTCCAGTAAGCATTACGCCTGTTAACGACCAGCCATTCTTTTTGACACAATCGTATCCAAACCTAAGACTCGTTCAAGGACAATCTGTGACATTGACTAGGTCTGAACTGTTAACAGAAGACCCCGATACGCCTCCTGAACAAATTGTGTATGATATCATAACAGCACCGGGTTATGGTACTATTTGTCTGGCGGGCATCAAAAACTCTATTAGATTTACTCAGGCTGATATCGATGCCGGTGAAGTCGTCTACAAACACGATGGACAGTTGAAACCTACAACGTTTTATTTCCGTGTGTGGGATGGCCAATTCAATCCAGTTTATAAGGTTTTTCAAATATACGTTATACCCGTTACCTTGAACGTAACTGTATCGTTGCCTTTACCATTACTTCAAGGAACATACGAAACTATAGTAAATGAAAAGTTGTTTCAAGTTGAAACGAACGGAGATAAAGATTCTGTTGCTTACAATATCACAATGAATCCCAGACATGGGTTTGTCTACATAAATGGTACAAAATCCAAATTATTTTCGCACAAAGATTTAAAAGATGGTAGGGTAGTTTATAGGCAAACTGATTTGACTGCACCGGCGGACGCACTACGTTTATCTGCTCAAATTCACTGTGAACAATCGCCCGTGATTAAAGATTTATGGTTAAACATAAGCGTTGAACCATTGGTGAAAACTGGAGCTTTTTACCCATTGACCGGATTGAAGTCACAACTTGGAGTCCAAGTTTTGAATGCTGAAATGTTGGCGAAAACAACAAGTTCCGATCCAAAGTATAAAATTTTAAGAAAACCTAAATATGGGAAATTAAAAAAAATTGTTAGGAGATCTGGTGACAAACAAGTAATTCGCGAAGTCGACGTTACAAAATTTACACACGGTGAAATAGCGAGCGGAATAGTGTATTTTGTCGCTAAAAAAGTGCTGGAACCAGTGGAAGATAGTTTTCCATTTTTATTAACAGCCATCGGTGTGCAACCCGCAATTGGAGAATTACGATTTCATGTTTCTGTAGCTGAACCTCCGTCCACCACAACACCTCATTTTCCGTCATCTACGTTTAAGTATTCCTCAACGTCTGTTAACAAAAAATCGGATATTGTCGAAATAGCCAGACCAAATATGAGCGATGACTATTTGCTGTGTGTCGGGTTCATCATGGCTGTAGTGGTGGCGTCTCTTGTCATTGTAGTACTTATACGTTGTCGGTCAAAGAAACGTGCGGAAGAGCTTGACAAAATGAATCCGATGCCGTTACCTTGTCCACCCGATGACTTGATGACTACATCGCCAAGAATGGATAAAAATGAAAATCACGGATGCAAAGTGATCAATCTAGGACCACCTGAACACATTGAACCGGAGACTGAATTTAATATGAGGTATCCGTACGGCGCTGCTGATGAAGAGTATAGCAGTAGCGCTGATGGTACGGAGCAAAATAATCCGATGCTTAGAAGAAATCAGTATTGGGTTTGACATAAATAGGCAATAGTGTGGACGAACTATTATTATTTATTAAGATGACTAAATTAATATATATATATATATATATCGTCTATTTAATACATTTTTATTATAATTATTAACTCGTGTACATTTAGTAATTAAATTAATATAAGTTTAAATGAATTGTAAAATAATTTATCGGTTTTTTGTTTTTGGACTAGAGTATACTGAAAAATCTAGTCTGTATAACAATTTTTTTTAACGATGAACCCACATTGTACGCTGAACCGTATATAAAAAAAAACACATTACGCCTAACGAAGCGTTTTTACATTTTTCACAGTATACATGTCAAACGATTAAGTTTACAAGCGTTATCAAAATAATAGATGCGAGCGTAAGATGTTTGAAAAATAACGTCGAATGATCTGGAATTTTTAACCCTTAGTTGTTTGTATCACCATTTATTCAAAATGAATTCAAAACATGTTGAGCATTTGACTTCATTTTGAAACATCTTACGTGTGAATGAGGCAGATAAAAAGTTCCCTTGTTTTTTTAAATAGTACTTTTTTTTTAACAGTAATTATTTTCCTTAAAATAATATTCTCAAAATTCCGTTTTAAATAATATCTCCATAAGCGACGTTCAATTTGCTTAATTGACTGATTGTTATATATATGTAACATTTAGTTTTGTTTGGACTAAAATTAAACCGTTTTAGCGTTAATTTATTTATATATATTTGTTTAAAACAAAATACTGTATTCCAATCTCATAAATGTATTAGTTTTTCTAAAAATCTATATTTAACGTACTTTATTTATACGCGACAGAATGGTATTTTGTTTTTTTTTTTTTTTTTTGAAGACAATCGATTGTCAATGTTGTTTGTTTCTTTTCACAAACTGTATAGTGACGCCAGTAGGCGAAAATAACGATAATAATAATAATTTGAAAAGATTAACCCGTCTTACGAGATATATATATATATATAACTAGGCTACGATGACCACTCCGAACGCAGTATAACGAACGATCAATAATAGTACCTTCGAAATTCAATCGTTAATTACGAAAATTGTGTTAGCGTATTAGCTAGTGTTTATTATTATCGTTGTTGTACTCGTAATCGTTCTACCAAAATGTTAACGGTAATATAATGGCGTTTAAATTTTGATTTATTGTTGAAATTCGAGCGCTGAATGAATTTGGGGGGGAGGGGAAACAAACGCGCACCGGTTGTGTCGAAAAGCTCAATTAATTTTCTTACTGTAAATAAATATGTTACGGTACTATTTTTTAGACTAATAAAAATTACGAACGAACAATAAACGGCGCTTGTTAATAATTGTCCTACGATTAAATATTCGTCGAGCTCCTCCCCCATCTCACTCCGTTCGTGTTTCCTTTCGGCCGTTCATTTTGTTCGCCGGTCCGGCGCCATTCACACTCTGATGTGAAATGTGCCCAAGAAGTCCGGCGCCCTGAGTATGACGTGTTCGAATTCCATGTACGACAATTTCCCGTCGCCGTCCACGTCCGCCTCCTCGATGACCTTCTCGCACACCTGGACGATCTCCTCGGCCGACAGCTGACTGCGCGTCAACAGCTTCAACACTTGTTCGAGATCGGCCGGCCCGATATGATGGTCGTCGTCGAAATCTTCGGGCCCGCCACCGTCAACAAATAAATTACCGTTCGGAATAATCAAATACCTATTACGGACGTACGTATGGGGCGGCATATACATTCCCCCGCCCCATCGACCCCCGTATATGGGTGCGCGAGACATGGGCAACGCCGGTGGGATAAGACTTTGGAAGCGTTCGAAACGTGACGCTGGATAGGAGGATGTTGTTTCGAAATAAGCCGGGTGGAACAAATAACGCGGAAGTTGGTGGGGGTTCTTGAAAGAACGCCGGAAGTTACGGTAAAAAGTATAGTAAAACGACGGGACGAATGGATAGGACAACGTAATTCGGCGCGAAGGCATACTACACAATTGTGGAAGGAAAGAATCGTAGGGGAAGGTCAAGGAGAAGAGTATATCCAAACGGATAATAAAGAGGGGGGCTCGAGGATGCGATTCGTATGCGCGAATGAATAGGGAAACGGTCAATTAATAAGTGGAAATTAGCGGCAAACCGCAGTCTTCTTCCGATTGAAACCATCGAGAGAGAATTGACCAACGGTAATTGCGACGACGGTTGCCCGAAACGGCGGATCTACCCTCTACCACATATATGTACGCGCGCAATTTCGAAACGTCGTCTCGTTTCCCTCAACCTCGCCAAATATAATAGTACAATTATACGAAATGTATATAGAGACGTTACTTTTTGACCTAGTTAGAAACGTTTAATTTCGTTCGCGTTCGTTTCGACGTAGAAAACTCGATATTCGATCGAATCGTTCGTTATGAAATAATAATGGCCACTCCGGTTTCCCTACAAAATGCAAAATAATAATAGTCTTTCGATTACACCACTCTCCCCCCCGAATAATTGGAAAAAAATGCTGGCCCCGTCTTCGCCGTAAATCGTAGCGCGGCGTGACAACTACTACGGGTGCGAACGGCGCGTAAAGAATATGCTCCGGTTTCGCGATTTTCGAAAACGGTCGATCGTCCGGCCAGTATTTCTTTAACGTGATCGTACGAACGAAACGCGTAGCTTTAAAATCCAAAAAATTATTCGCTTCGCGAATTCGGTAACAAAAAAGGAATCGTCGCGTCATTTCACGGGAATATCGTCGTCCGTGCGGTCGCGCCCGACGTTTAAAATTGAAGCGTTCGAACGTGATTAACTGTAACCGTCTGTTTTGAAAATCGTCAAAATATTATTGAAACGCCGGCGCGCGGTAGGTTTTTTGTCCAGCGTTCGGGCTTAAAAAATCTCGAGTAAATTCGAAATTTCGACAGTTTTGTAAACGTCGAAAACCCGGAAACTGAGGAATATCGAAATCGACGGTGTCGACAGAACAAAAAGCCTTGAAGGGGGAGGGGGAGTGCGTGACTTCTCCGAAATTTCCCTTAAATTAATTTACGTGTTTTCCGTTGTCAAAGCCCACCGTTATTTTACTTTTGGCAAAAACGAATCGTCGGATTTTTAAAATATTCCGTGGGCGTGTCATTAAACCTGTCATTAGTTCTAGTAAAAAAAAAAACGTTTTCGATAAACCAAAAGTCCCTCGTGTGCGGCGATTATTATTATTATTATTATCTAAATAAAACGTTAAAAATTAAACTTGAAAATGGCGCGACAAATACAAATATCAATAATATTCGAAATAACGAATTATTTTTTAAAATATACGCGTATATATATATATATATATATATATATATATATATACACATTTTTATTAGAACAAAAAAGTATAATATAAAAAAACGAGTATATAAATAATGTACGTTACCCACGAACAACCGGGCACTGTAACGGACTTATAAAATATATTCGGCTATTTATTTTGATTTTTTAATTCGTCCAAATTTATACTGATCGTAACACACACAAACACACACACACGTATACGGTTGTTAATTATTATTGATTACCGTAAATTTTGAAAGCGTAGAACACTTTGATTTGCCTGGGGGCTTGTTCGCTGAACACGGACAACAGGTCCAAAAAATCTTCAAAACTCAACGACCCGTTGCCATCTTTCGAAAACACTTGGCATATGCGTTCCTTAAACGGGTTTTCCTATAAACGACGTTTTTACGCGAACGTAGAAAAATGATTTGTTTTTAGATAATAAATCGCCGAATCGGCCGCTATGGTTTATGTTCCGTCCAGTAATACTCGCGCATGTATATTACCTTTAGCTCCGGTAGTTGCTCGATACGTTCTTGGGGTACTCGGATTTTTACCGGTTCGTCTCCAGTCATCTTTTTCGGCACCACTTCGGGACAAATCGCCCTATATCTTTTGTACACCCTTGAAACGATAAAAAGCGCTCGATTATTTCGAATACACGAATACTCTCCTCGAATAAACGTATCGGGTATTTGCGTAACTGCGTGTATCAGTCGCAATCACGTAATTCGTGGTTGGTCGCGTAAAATTCAAAAACTGTTTTAATCGAACGTCAACTTTACGTGTTAAAATGATTTTCGTTCGCTCTCTTAATGACAATAATTGTTCTCGCTATTATTATCGTTATAAAGCGACGGAACCGAAAATAGGGTCATAAAATTACGGACAATTTATCGTTTACAAGAACATTATTATAGTCCGAGTAAATAGTTTAAACGAGTCCCCTCCCCCTACACTACATATACATGTAATTATTGGTGTTCGGACGTTTAACGCACGGATAAGAACGGCACGATTCATCATTCGAACGGTTTACCCGAGCATAAACCGTAGACGATTTCCGATTCGAGAATAAAAACCAATTTCGCGAATAAACGGACGGGTACACCAGTGGCGTACTGACGGGGTGGTTTTTGGGGATAACCCCCCACCCCTCGAAATTTAAACAAAATTAATTTCTCAGGAGACGTTTATTAGTTATTATTATTAGTCAATAATAACGAAAAGCTACAATATTTTTAAACTTCAATACACGTTATAATATAACGTGTTCATTAAAAACGAATAATCTATTAAAGTTTATAATGTGTCCCGTTTCGTTAGGGTTATCCGATTTATTTATTTAAAAATTAACCACCCAACCCCCCCCACGAAATTTCGGTCTAAGTACGCCACTGGGTTACACACTTCGGTAAACTGTCAGATACGGCTCCCGTAAATGAAGTCGACATTCAGCCGGGTAAACGTTCGTATTTACCGTGTTTGTACGTACCATATTATGCCTGTGTACCTCGATACGTTCGATGGACGGACGCTGTTTGAAAATGGCCGCGGGTTATTATTATTATTACGGTAAAACGATATTGTATTTATAAATAGACGGTCGTATATGGGTAAACGGCGTAATAAATCGAAACAAATTAAAGGAAATAATGTAAAGGGACGATCGGAAACAATGGGTGGCGGAAGAGTAAGGATACTCAAAGGGAAAGCCGGAGCGGTCAATTAACGCGTTATTAATACGTCGGAGAGGTCGTGAGTTCGAGAATTATTTAGGAATGCGCGAATTCAGCTGAAAAGTATCGGCCAAGTGAAATAAACGAATAACGAGACGGGGACGGTAAATGGCACGAATAACGAAAATCACTCGCCTCCCTAACCGTATTCGACTTCTAAAGTTTAAAGGCCGGTAGTAGTATATGTTGCGCAATAGAATTGGGTCGGTGATTTCGTTTCGACGGACTCCACCGACGAACCAGCCGAAACACGGATACGAAGGGAACTGCAACGCGCCCGTCCCGCGGAATACCGAGTTCTCGAGGAGTTGTGGCGATTAACTAGAAGACGAAATCGTCAAAGAGCCGATGGTGTTTTTTACGTTTCGCAATGGTTCGCCGGTCAACCAGGGCCGTCTAGCTGTAGAAAAGGGTGCGCTTGGCCTTCTCACGTTATTGGTTTTAGACGTTCGCCTTTACAATCGTATATTCTATGTCCGTTTCTTTTTTGTGTCCATAAAAAAGCGTTCCTTCGAAGTCGAGTATGGGATTTCGGGACAACGTTTCGTCCCTTCCACATAATATTCCTCTCGTTTTGTTACGTAACCTCCTTGACCCGGATAATCGTCGTTTCTCGTGTGTGTTAACGCGTTCTTTGATGTTACATGTTTTGTAAGTTATTTTTTCGGTATCGTAAATTTGTCTACGTTATTCGTAATATCCTTGAATAATACGGTCGTCGGTATTCCGAGAGATTGAGCGTCGGTTGGTTTTTGTCGAAAAAAAACTCGAACGTTCGTGTACAATGTTTTTGAAATCAATACCGAAAATAACCGACAAATCGTCATCAAAAAGCGCGTCGCTACGTCACCGATACGGTCCGATCACGTACACGCCATATTTATACGCCGACGAGTCGCCGGGGTAAACGCGAATAATAAATCAGCCGCTTACCAAATAAGCGTCGCGAAGCTACAATAAAATGCCGTCACAACAAATCCGACGTTCCAATTACGCGCGACGGAAAGTTCTCTTGGCTATACGTACATTTTATCGAATCGATTATTTTCGCACGTTCGAAACGTCCGGTAGCGTACGTGTCGTCGCGTGTGTGCAGTATCAACAACAAACGACCGTAATTCTTAATTTCGTTTTAAACGGAATTCGGAACGATATTGCGATCGTTCGTAACGTCGGTTTTTTCCCAAAATTACCCGCCGCTATCGGCAAATAATAGCTGGCCTCCCCTATTTCGAATATTCGACGATAACGTATACCGTAAATGGTAACCGACGTAACCATACCGGTAACGACGCCGCGACGGCGAAAAAACGCTGGCGCGTCACCGAATATCGTCTCCGCGACGACCTAAACGCGCGCGTCTTAGCCGAGTTCACGAGTTTCGTTTTGCGTACTTCGAACGCTCGTACATATAATTAACCGTGTTATATCGAGTACTAGGGCCGTTCTTTGTTCGGCTCATCCGCACGACGTTTCGTAAAACCGACCTTTTTACCGTGACGCGGACAAATTATTCGCCGAAATCGACGTTATATTTGACGTCGAAATTCGTTTACGTGGAATCCGTACGTATCCGCCGTAAGGTAAACGTCGATGAAAATGAATTGTCGGTCGTTGAACGAAAGCGAATTTCGGTTTTGTTTAATTTTCGCCCGACCGACGATTACGCCCGGCGACCAATTATAATAACCTTGGATTCCGTGACAGTAGCCAAAGGGGAAACCGATCATCAACCCCGGCGCCGTACGTCTTCGTTGACGGCGAAACGCGCGTAAGTAATTGACCGCGAACCGAATTTCGATCGATCACTATTTTCGACCAACCTGACGGAATGTTCGTGTTTTGCCGAATTATCGGAATAGTCGTCGGTTTATGATATTCGACGTTTCGCGTTTTTAATTACGCGCCTAGTCTTCGATGCCGTAAAACCGCGTACGTCGATACACACACACACCTCCGTCGTCTTTTCGCGTTCGACATTAAGCGTGCATGTACAAATATTGTATAAGACGTTAGGTCGCGCGCGGTGACTTAAAATTACGAATGGTACGAACGGGGGAGGGGGGGACCGGTACGTAAACCGTTCGCTCACCCTCGAACGCCGTATGTATATTATTTCCAACGAACATCCGTTACAATCGGCTCGTAAGACCCGACACGATTATAAACGAAACGTTCGAAAAACGAACGGTGTCTTTTTTTGCTCGCAATTTTCGTATATTTTCGTGTTTCGTCCTAGCCCGCCGCCGTCCAACAGACACTCCACCCGCCGAGGTATTTTCGATACTTTTGAACCCTTCGAATCGCCGCAATTTATTGTCTTTACACGTCGACTTAAGTAATCGAGCGCGCGTAATTAAAGGCTTACCAAAACATGGCGAACCTACTTCGGAATTCGTCCATGCGGATACATACTATATACGTGTACAAGTGTTGAAAAGAAATTAGCCATTTCGCGCCCCCGCCCCTACTGACCGACATTGTTAACTATATATATATATATATATATATATATATCACTGCTTGCACGAATCAACGTAATAACGTTAAAAAAACACACTCACACACGCGCAAAATTAATCAATTAGGTCGGCGCACTTTTGGTAATAAAAAAACAAAAACACACCCCGAACGTATTTCGTAATTACTTTCGTTAATAATATTAACGCGGCGCTTTTAGTCGACACGACGAATATTGACGAGAGTACCTACGTATTATAACGGATAGGTTAAAAAACTTAGAACCACTCCCGAAAACCTTTTCGTCGCTCTTAAACGTTAATTAACGTCGATAAGTTATTTAATTCGTGTTTTTCGTATCGATACGAGCACGTACCTTAAGTATTAATACGTGTTTATATTTACGTACTAATTATACTATATATACGTATATACGTGGGCATCCGCGGTAAATTCGTCAATTATTATTATTTTGTTTTTAATAAATACACAATCTATATAATAAAAAGGTAATAAGCGTATATGCTATTATATGAAATATTTGATGGAAGTAGCCCCCCGCTGATGACATTTCCTAATTTGTCAATTAATATTTAGATTATTAGATTATATATATATATATATATCTTTTTATTTAATGTTTAGAGTATTAGATTACAATAGATCTCGACATCATTTGTGCTTCTATCGTCTAGGTGGATTGTCAGATATGGTTTTGGGTGAAGAAGTTCTGTATGAGTGGGTTATGGTGGGTTCGAAGACGAGTATTATATATTTTTTTTTATTTAAACATTTTTTCAAATCGTCGGTTCAAAATGTCAACGATTACGTTACACGTTAACCGGTACGCGTATTCTCACGTATTCTTTTTAAAGTTTTTAAACGTTATCGCGTAACGTTTACGACGCCCTTCGGGGGGTTGTTTTACTCCAAACCTAGTGAATTATTAACCAACCGGCGAATCGGTCTTTTCTCGCGTTTAACCCTTTGCCGATGGCCAACGCGCTTAACGAGTCGATCGAACTAATTTACAAAAGTTAACATTTTCGAAACGTCCGCTCGGGATCGCGAACACGGCTCGTGTTGTTATCGAGCCCCGTCCACCGTGTATTTTTCGGCCAAGCTCGCCCTCAACGAAAATCGTTGAAGCGTTAACGTTACGTGACACGGTTCGGTTACCCGTTCGTTTATTATGGCCGAACGACGACGACACCGGTCGCCATTAGCGGAACGGAAATATTCGAATCGTATCCGTCGACGAGCGTTTCCCAAAATCGTCGTATTGAAACACGTCGTCGAATCGGCGAAACGTATACCTCTCCTCTTCTCGGACTACCCGGTATAGGGAATTAAGTCATTCGAGCGTACGCGCGTATAGAGAGAGCCGCCGCCGGCGTATTTACGTTCAGTTTCCACAGTGACGGAACGTTTCCCACCGGACACATATTTCGTTCGTGTACCAGCAGCGGCGGCGGCGGTGGCGGCGGTCGGTCCTTTATACAATTCGAACAATTCGTCGTTACGTAACACGTGCCGCGTGATCCGGTCAACGTGTTTGTAGTACACGCTCGCTATGAATAATACCGGTGAACGTTCGGTTCGTTTGTGTACATAAACTCGACTCTCTAGGTAATATTATTATTCCGAACCGTTCGGAATAAGAAATAACGATGTTCCGACGGCGTACCGCTATTATTACACGCCCAAATGTTTATCTAAAGCCTAATACGAAAAATGTGTATTTATACGGAACCGGTTCTAATTAATCGGAATATTTACGAACGCATTTAACCGGTTAGCTTTGAACGGAAAAACGAAAATTATAATAGAAGAACGAAAACCATTAAAAAATCGTTCTTTTTAAAAAAAAACCCGTATATGTTTATATAACCTACGGTAATGTACTATTCGAATGACAACGACATTTCGTCTTTAATAAATACCGTAGAAATAAAATACGCGTCGACGATAAATTTTTCGTTTTTTCAGGTCCATAGTTTTTTGTATTTTGTTCTATATAAAAACGAAAGCGATAATTTATTCCCGTATATATATATATATATATATAATATATAGACTTCGGTTTAAATTCCGAAACGCGTCGGGGTAGTGAGTGGAGAGGGGGGTGTTATTTCGGTGCGTGCAACAAGTTTCGATTGTCGATTTCGACGACAATTATTTTACAAAAAGCCGACCACCACCGTTCGTTTATTTATCGAATTGAAATTAAATCGTGATAATAACGCGACACCCGTTAGCGCGCGTCGCGTTCACGGACGAAATTACCGAGACGACTGATTCCATCCATTCGCACACACGTCCGGGGTACGATGTTTTCGGGAGAAATAAACGCGTCACGGGCGTTTAGTTTTGGTCGTCGGAAGCTCCCCGCGAGTTCGGTTTTTTAAGAAACACGTGCGCGCGGCGCCGCCATAGTCGGTTTAGTAATACGGCGTCGCGTAACGAAAAATGAAACAAAAAACGACGACGATGAAGTAATATAATAACGCAAATACACGCGTCCGCATGTTAGTTCCTGTTTGCACACATGCGTCGCGATCACCACTATACGTTGTACAGTCTCTCTATATATATATATAAATACATACATTACTACTCACCTAAGTATTTCCTTCCTAGTGAAAAAAGTGCAGTCCTGAAAACAGAAGAGAAAAAAAACCCGAAAATAAAAACGAGCGTGCGTGTTCGTCACGTGAGAGATTCCGTAAATGAAAACGATCGTAAAACGCGCGACGACCGTTACCTCGCACGAACACGGGATGGTGGTAGTGGACGGGACGACACTGCGCGGAAAACGTAATTCGCGCGTCTCTTCTTCCTTCAACGTTCGTTTCGTTTTCTTACCACTTCCGACTAAGTATAATCAATTCTCTTTCGTCTCTTATCCACGATCTTCCTACGCTTCCTTTTATACATATTCGCATCTCGCCCTATCTTCATATTTGTCTTCTCTCCCACTCAGCCATCAGAACGTACTCATCTTTGCTCTATTTAATTACCGAAAACCGTCGATTTCGATATTCCGTTGTTACTAGTATCGTTCTGTATAATATATCCCTTCGTAGAGTGATGAAAAAACGACGAGACTATCGTTCCGAATAGTTTTCGTAATTGGAACCGTAAGCTCTTCCAATATTCGCGCGGCCATCCGCATTCTTCGATATATCCCGAGATGTGTCACACGCGTTTTATAGGCTTCTCGGCATTATCTTGCGCGACGAAAACGATCGATTTTTCAATAAAAAAATAACAAACACAACGCGAGAAAAAATAATTCGTTATATAATTGTATATACTTCGCTATATACTCGAAACACGTAAAACGTCCGTTCCTTTTTCTCTCTCTTTAAATATACATACACGTCACACAGTGTGTCTTGTAATTCCCCAAGAGGGAAGCGTGGTAGAGAATACTTTTGCGAACGTCGCGATTTCTACGAAATTTCGCGAACTCGTGCGCCGAAACACTTGTCGATTTTACACGTGCCGAGTTAACGACGATGTGTACGCGGCGGCGTCAACTGTAACAAACGGTACACACGTTGGCGGGTTTACATCGGCCACTTCGGCGTTTCGAACGTTACACACACGGCCACTTACGCCCGTGCGTGGTGGTGGTAGTGTTTCGCGTTCGATTTAACGAATTGGACGATTTGGACGCGGCGATCCACCACCTGCCCGTTTATCGTTATTACGGTAGCGCGTCTCGTTAACCCGGGGACGTGACGGGACCGACTCTGTCCGGGTATCAAAGGGATACGTACCTAAAGAATTGGTTTTAGACGGACGAAACAGTTACGATTGACCGAGAAACTACCACCGACCTAGGACGAACCCTAAACGCGACCGAACTCTCGAAACGTGAATTCCGCGTCCGTCGAATTGTTCTTCGTTTCGTCGGTATAAGAATCGGCGCGAGGAAATCGCGAACGCGCAATAATATCGATAACAACCGAACCGATCTCCCGGGTGAAAAATATTAACGACGGACCGGCTCCGAATCTAATCGAAGCAGAGTCGTCTAGCCGCCGCCTTCTCACGACGACACAAGGCGAGTAGTGTATGTGGTTTTCCACCGGTCTTATCCGTCTCGCTTCTCGTACGGCCGACGGGTAGCAGCAGCGCGTAGTAAAATTAGTAGGCTGCTCGTTGACGAGAACGCGTCGTAATAAAAACGATTATTATTCGCCGGCCGAGCGTGTCGTCAACGGATTCCCTCCCCCCCCACACACACACACCCCCAGTAGATTGGAGATTTTCGTCCATTTCACGTTACGCGGCTCGAAGAACATGGGCGCGTCGGAAACGTTCTTTTTCGTGTCCCGACGACGAACCATCCGTCGTATAAAAAACCCGCCGGAATAATTCGTTCGAAATACCTTCGTCGGATCGACGACGACGACGATCATTTTGTCGATCCGACGAGATAAGTCGTCCGTTGCGCCGAAATATTTTCGAACGTCGTTCCGGGAAGACGAAAACCCGTTACACCAGTCCACTCGCCGGTTGAACAAACTACACAACACCGGGGGGACACCGACAGGCGCGATACGTTTCCGTCACTTTCCACGGACCTATTTTTTACTCTTTCGTCGCGCCGTAATACGAGTAACCACCTCACGCACACATCCTCCCTCCTTTCCTCTTTCCATCCGCGGGAATGGTGGCGAGTAAAACACGTATCTAAAAATAACGCCGACTATAAAATAATAATACTACCCGCGTTAAACATACATATATCATCAGGACGACGATTTTAATCTGGCGCGCGTTAATCCCAATTCCGTTACACACACACACACACACACCTGTAAACGACGGAACGAAATTTCCGCGAAACAAAATCTTCCGATAAACGGACACGTTCGAGCGACGACGTGATTTCCCGAGTATCTAATGGTTTTAACGCGCGCGGGTATTATATTGGGTGTAACAATTTCGCCGACGAGAATTCGTCCGAATCGCCCGCCTATATAATTAATATTATTACGAACGCCGTAAATACGATGTCGCGCCGCCGCTTGCCCTCTCACAGGTGGTAATCTCGGTGGCGGGACGGACGGCGAACCGTTTAACAAACAAAAAATATACGAACGTTTAACTAACGACGGCCGCGCGCGCCTGCCTGTTCCTCCCCCCCCACCACGATAGAATTCGATAAAATTTCGAACGGACGCGCGACAAAAAAGGAAATCACCGGCCGATCGATCGTATATAGCGTGTAGGAAATACAACGGACTTGCAGGACGGCGGACAATCGGGAGAAAAATACGAGATAATAACGCGAACGGCGGAGATGATCACGCGGGGATTGAATGAGCGGCGGCGCACATAGGCCCAACCACCACCAAACGACGACACCGAGGTGGTGGACAGGGACCACGCACCCCCGTAGGCGAGCGCGCGACGAACGTATTTCGACCGACGCACACGACAATCGTTACCTGGTAATCTTCGAGTTGCGTTTCGGTGAACGTTACCGCTTTGTTGCCCATCGTTCCCCGTGTCCAGATGGTAGGTAAAGTGATGGTGGTTCTTCCGAACACACGACGTGGTAGTATATCTATGTTCCCAGAAAAATGGTCTGGCAACGACGAAATGGCGGCGACTTTTCGTGTCGTCGAGACGCGACTACAACTATTATTCCGGCGGTCACGCGAAAAAATAATCGGTCGTCCGATGCGGCGGGCGTCGTCGTAGTACTTTCGCCCATACGGTCCACCACTCCATCCATCACCGGTCACTGGATGCGTGTGAGGGGAAAGGGATCGTAATTTTCGATTTTTATGGGCGTGGCGGTGGTGATGACCGACCCGAATTTATCGTACACCCCCACCCCACCCCGCGCGTGACCTTTAACGACGACGCCAAACTACACGCCTACACTTAACGATATTAAAATGTACGCCACCTCGTCGAGAGTCGATCGGTGGTGTACTACGTACACGTTCGATGACAACGCCGCGGGGTACACGCGCGAAAGGAGAGGTCGTCGGCGTCCGGTGTGTAATAGTAAAAACGCACGGATTAATATTTTATTATAATACAATAACCTCTATATTTTTGGCAATCCATATACAAAATACGATAAAACGAAAGAGAAAAAAAAAAAGAAAGTATTTCGAAAAATAAAACTAAACGAAAACTGCCGGTAAACGCGATTTTCGAATTACAAAAATTTGTACAGCGTAAACTAACATTTTTTTTTTTATTGCACTTACGCGGCCTCGCCATATTTTATAAAGTATCGTGTGTTAAAAACGGTTAGAGGTGGATGAGGTAGGGGGGGGGAAACGTAATATATATACACACACGTTTGGGGTACATCGTTCGATCAAACTAAAGAATAAAAATCATTGTGCTCGGTACGATTTGTATTTAAAAAATGAAAAATAAAGTATTATATAACAACAAAATGAGTAATTTAAATTGTGTATATATATATATATATATACTTTAACAAACACGCTTCAATATGTTTAAAATTACAATCAGTACATATTATTATTAATATAAATATACAACACGTTAGAATTACGTTAAGAATAACGACAAAGAAAACGCGTACGTTGGAAAATTTAGACGGAATAAAACAAATATTCGATTAAAACCCTTTTAAATTTTGTTTTTGGTATACTTCTCATAAACGAACCCTGTATTTTGTTACAATGGTCAAAATATATAAAATATGTAAGCTCTCTCAATTAATATAATTTCAACGAAAATATGTCTGGCCCTGTGGTCGTCGTTGTTACATTTATACATTAAAAAAAAAATTGAGCCCCTACCGCGTATGTATATATATATATATATATATATACACATACACACACGGATAGCACGTCTCTCTCTCGCAAGTACAGTTGTATCTATTTACTATCCGATCGTTTGTAACAGAACAATTAAACTAAGATCAGGTAAAAATACAGTGCTGACTAAATAAAATATTTAAATGGCACCAAAAAGTTTACACATAGCACCGCTTACACGCTAAACGCAATAATTTCTTATTACTTTTGACAATATATATATATATATGAATGTATTTTTTTTTACAAAAATATCGACCTCACTTTTAAAACGGCTAAACGTTTTTATACGTTAAATAAATTTTGATTGAAAATAATGGCCATGAAATTGCGCTTAAAAATATAACTATAACGTATTATTATTATTATTATTGTACACAATTATTACGTATCAAAATCTTATACAAAACAAAAAACCTAATATTTTAAAATAAATATTTCGAATTACATACTTAAAAAGTCTTGATTATTATTATTATATATAACAACAATAATAATATTAATAACGATATATATATATATATATAAATCTCTCCGTATGAGTGTTTGTGTGTATATATAATATATAGTTTTTGTTTTAAATGTATCTACGTAATATGATCACACGATGACAATAATATACATACAATTTGCGCATTTTAAATTTACTATTAAAATATGTTATTCAACGAAAAGAAAAAAAAAACGTCTAATTTAAAATAGTGTTAGTTATTAATTTAACAGCGATATAATATTTACTTAAGTCTATAATTGAAATTTGGCCGATACAATCAATTTTTGTCTTACGTTTTTATTGACTAGTAATTGTAGCGTATATATATATATATATATATTCTATTGTAACGATGAGACTAGACATTAACATTTTTGCATTATGGCCGTAATCGTCGATAAACTTAATTTATTTACAAACACATTAAGAACGTAGATATGTTAATGAATTTGAAAAAACTAAAATTAAAAGAAAAAAATAAAACTAGAATCGTTTCGTTTTTAAATAAACGATAAACACTTAACGTAAATTAGAAATTGTCTTGTACATTTAAATAGTTACGCGGATGAAAAACAATATATATATATATATTATATATAAATAAATAATAATGTTCAAGAATAAAAACTTTTGGATAACGTAAGCAGCGTGATGTCAGCCGTACTTAACAATTTAGTCATGTTGGCCAGGTATCGCGCAATCTCTTGGGCGGTGGGCCATTTTCAAAATCATGCCTTGAATCCACCAAGCTCTGATTGCTGGGCAACTGCCCGCCGAGTATAAAACGTTCTGTTTTTTTTTTTCAGTTGAAAAGATCGGTGTTAAAAAGAGGGAGTTTGTACAACATCATTCGTTATAAACGAAATAACTTACCGGTGACCGACAAGTGATGAGACGGTATGGAAGTGTGAGCGTGCGGTAAAGACAGATGACTAATTGAATGCGAAACAACTGTGTTTGGAGCTGTTCCTGAGGTTGCTGAAGACGTATGGTGATGCAAATGTGGCGGAGAGTTGGGCTCGCTTTTGATGCGTACGGAATTCGGTGATGGCGAAGAAGGCGGAGACGAATTTGGTACACCCAAGTGAGACATTCCGCTATAAAAGTACGACAAATAAAAACAAAAACCAAATTTCGTTATTCAGTCCATACGCACGCCATCGATTCCAGACAAGGAAAAAAAAACGCGGGGATACAAATAATTCGCGCATACCTGTTGTGCGCCATTTGATTAGACCAATTTAATGCCGATGAAAGTCCCATGTCAGACGACGTAAGATCGGTGAAAATGCCGTGATAAGAGCCGCCCAATCCGGGCGTATGAAGCGCCACTACTGGAGTGTTCAACGAGACAGTTGGCGTGTTAATGGAGGAGTTTGCCTGCAATTCGAAACGTAAATATAATCGTACGACGACGATAACATTCAAACGTAGTGCGCGTTTATAAAACGTAGACTTACGTTGTTGTCTTCGTGGTGACTTGGAGCGTTGTTGGGCATGACTATACGCAAATTGTTTGGTCTAGGCGAATGATGTCTGGGCGGCGGAGTCGCTCTATTAGAGGCGTTTAAAGCTTTGGGCGTGGGCGATGGAGACATGACTAGTTGTCCCGGTGATGTAGGCGAATTGACCAATGCGGGCGAAGAAGAAGCTTGATATCCGTTACTCATTTCCAACATACTACCAGGAGGATAAACTATAAACAAACGATCGTCAAATTACTATTAGTAATTGACTACGGCCTGATGTAAATTGGAGAAAAAAAAAATAAGAAACTAACCAGAATCAGCGTCGGATGAAGACGGTGGTCTTGGGCTAGCGTTATGCTGTAGTTGCAAATTACCGGACTCGTTGTACATGTTGTTGACGGGCATGGTGGTAGGAAGCGAATAATTGGCGCCGACGTTATTCTGAAACGGCGGGGATAAAACAGGTAACGGCGATTTAATTAAATAAGGCGAACGACGACTAAAGAGTATTTTCAACGGACAAATAATAAAAAAAAAAAACGATCAGTACTCTGGCCATCCGTTGATGTTGCATTAATAACTGGAACTCTTCGTCGATTTTACTGTACTTCGCTTCGGTTCTGGGCGTGAGTTGGTACGGTCCCTGGGTGCCGTCGCAACTTTCATCCGGGCTCTCTGGGCTCAACGCGCCGCCTTTGAGTTCCTTCTTGTTCAATTGCTGCGAAAACAAGAGAGCAAACGAACGAAATGTTAAAATAAAGACGAGACCACACCACGATGGTTGGTCGCACCCGCTGATTCGTATTTGTCGAAACGCGCTGGCACGACATTATTAAACATATTATGTAACAACATTACTTCAATAATATTCTTGTTGGTGAGCGATTCGTGCGGTTCGTTGTACTCCGTATATTTGAGCAACACTTTATCCATATCTGTGCTGGCATATTGATACAATTTATTGGAGCTGCTGAATATGATTAGGGCAATTTCGCAATCGCACAACACGCTCAATTCGTACGCTTTTTTCATAACGCCGAATTTTCTCTTGTTAAAGGTCACCTAAACAAACACGGGAACACACACACGCAATATACGATGAATTATTATTTGCATTCGAAATGACGGGCAGCAGCAGCAACGAGTAACGTTCGGAAACCGGAATAATTTTACACAAACGTCCGTTAAGCGTACACGTATAAATAACGTAGTCCGATTACGACGACGATTTGAAAGAGAAATTAAAAGGAAAAATAATGGCGGGCAAAACAGCGCGGGGCGACTGATCGGGTACGTAGGAAACAGCAGCAGCAGCCATCGAGCGACGTTCGAGAAGACGGGGACACACATTCGTACACGATGGTGGTTTACGGATAAATTTCGCGACGGCCGTCTTACACTCGTTGGTGGGGGGGGGGAGGGGATAAACGGTAGACGACCCGCCAAAATGTCCGCGCCTACTATATACACGCGCGTAATATATTAAAAAAGGTACACCGAGACGTATACACGCCGCGGACAACAAAAAGTTTTATACCGTGGAACGTACACCCTTGGAACCACCCCACCGTCAACGGCTCGCGGTAAAGGTCGCCGGTGGTTTTTTAACGAGATTACTCTCGCCGCCGGTCGTCGACCGATTTTTGGAATAACGTCGATAATAATGGTGACGATGTGCGTAACGGCTAAAATACACGCCACCGTCGTAAAAGCCCGAAATCCGGTACGCGTACTAGAAAATTGACGAGAGAGAGAGAGAGAGCGCGCGCGGAAAAGAATATTAGACGCGAAGAAAAAACACGCCGCGATTTGAACAGGTGGACACACACGGCTAAACGCAACATGTGGCGATTTTCAAGAAAACGACGCCGAGGGCCCGAACACGGGAGAGAGGTATACACGCGCGGTTTTACTTTCGACGAGAGTAATATATTTTTCGTTTACCTGGCGGTTTCGTTCGTCCGTGATTCGCGATATTTGTATTTTCTTGCGACCCATGACGACGGCGGCGGCGGCGACGTTTGAATCCGTCGACGAACGGCGCCGTTCACTACTGCCGCTGCTGCTGCTCCTTGCAATCCTGTAGTCGTCGATGTGGTCCTCTCGCCGACGACCGTGTGTGTTTACGTTTCACTCGTCGTCGATCCTTCCTACTTACGCGCCGATATCTGCGAATGATCAAACGCGAAATTGAAACGACGATTTTCGCCCTCCCCCCCGGGTGGGGCGGGGGGAGTTATTCGAATAAAAAAAATCGCCGAAATCGGAATAATTAATACGACGACAATACACACATACACAGAGGGAAACAAAGCGCGCGCGCACGGACGACGTGTATTTCCGAAGTTTTTGGAGACGAACGAAACGGCGGGTAAGAGACGACAAAAAAAAGGTTCTTCGAACGGGGCGGCACACAACGAACGGCACGCGCACACACACGGCTCGCCCATCGAGACGAAACGCGTTCCGTCGTCGGTGTTGTGTGATACACGCACAACAGGCTATTTTTGTAGAGGAAAGTTTTCCGGGGGGATTTTTAACGACCGGTGTGTGTGTGTACAATGGCGGCGGCGGCGGCAATGGTGGTGGTCGATAACGTTAACGACGTACGCACGGGCACGAGCGCGACAACGAATATTATTATTTTATATTCCGTGATTACGAACGGCCGAACGATAATCGATAAAATAAATAACCCGAAAAGAGGCCCGTCGCGCTAGAACAACGACCTTATCGCGCGCGCACATTTTGAGAAATTGACGACGCGTGCTGGTGGATAATATAGTTTGGAAAAACGAACCAGACGCCGTGATTTGATATCGGTGACGGATAGACACCGCCGTACTTAGGCGGACGTTGGGACGACGACACGCGTACTCCTCGCGCGCGCGCGCGCCGCGGCGTTCCACGTATACATATTTTAGTGGTCTCGCCGCCGCCGCCCCTAACACTAAATTACCTCTCCCTTAACCGCCGGAGTGACACGCTAATATGTGTGCGTCTTACACACCGCAACACCACCCCGGTTAGGTCGTTGCACCCGGTCCCTTTCCCCGTCATTTTAGTGCGCGCCATTTCTCGACGACGACGATTGTTGTTATCATCCGCGAGACCAACGAAGGCAGGGACACAACGACGCGCGCGGCCACGAAAAAAAAAACGTTCGACGACGTCCGCTGGTTTGTTGGTCGATCCGCAAGCGAAGGCGGACGGACGCGAGATCGGAGGAGAAATCTCTAAGAACGATTAACGACGTAAAAGGACGAAACTGACCTAAGAGCGAAATATATATATATATACGAACGGCGGCCGTGTTTGGCATGTACCACCACCACCGGGGCGGTAAAAAATGATCGTCGGACCGATGATATCTCGTGGGGATATTTTCGAAAGTGGAACAACAACGCGAAACGTTTTAAAAAATCGTCCCGACGGGGCAAACAAAACGGGTATCGACGATTATTGGTCCAAGCGCGGGGGGGAAGAGGGGGACACGGCCGTGAAATATTCGACGAATATTAACGTACACACACCGGCGGCGGCGGCGGTATGTTTCTATAGGATAGGGGAGGAAAGGAGTTTGGGACGATGATAAAGTGGCGCGTAATAGTAGCGAGTTCTCAATCACGTCCGTTTATATAAACGACGAGTAACGAAAAAAAAAAAATCCGAAACGGAGAGCAACGGATAATAGCGTATTACTACTACGCGCGATTTGTACGTATAAAACATTCGTAACAACGGCGACGATGACGTCCATATATATCTTTTACAATACTTATCCGAGACGACGCGATCGAGTGGTGTGTGTGTGTGTGTGTGTGTGTAGGTTAGGCTCGGTTAATACATTTATTAACCGAGGTTACGACATTACCATAATACAATAATATATATTGGTTAAGCGAGGTGGTATAAAAATCGTCTAATATTAAGTAGTAGTTAATAACCGGCCGGCGCAGCAATCACCCATCGACGACGCGACGTTTCCAGAGAAAACACGTCCGTCGCGGCGGCTGGTCGAATATCGTTTTGTTCACGAACTTACACAGGCGCGCCATCTCAAACCACCGGCCGCCGCCGTCGTCTTTTTATAGTACGACGGATTTTATAACCCGGACACGATCGGAGGAGCTTAACGGTAATATTGTTATCGTCGTCGTTACCTATTACACACGCGGTCGTCGTCCGACGGCAATGTTACACGTACACAACACGACACGCGACGTTAACAGGGGGAAATTAACCCGGCGGAATTGTATTTCACTCGGC